>OMLB01036031.1:7597-26235 GCA_900302555.1 Myripristis jacobus | reverse complement strand
ATCAACCTCTACTCAGGCTGGTTTGTGTTGATGTGTGTGTGTGTGTGTGTGTGTGTGTGTGTGTGTGTGTGTGTGTGTGAGAGAGAGAGAGAGAGTGAAAGAGAGAAATGTCAGAAGTTAAATCTCAGCAGCAACCAGTGGGGATTATTCCTCAAGCCCAGTGGTAATTGCATTCTGTTATGCACAAATTGGCAAGGTAACTGGAACTGATTCATACATTTACAGAGGCAAGAGTCAGATTACCACTGATCTATTCTGTGCGGTTGCCCAGGTGATAGCCACTGAAATAATTATGCTAATAAAGTGTTGCACATGCAACTTGTGCTGCTGCTTGTCCACACAACAGATTGTGCTCAAAGCACAACAGAGCCCTGGGGCCAAAAACAAGTGATGTCGAGTCCTAAAGAAGCCCGTCACATGCTGATACAAACGGCCATAATCTGTTGAGATATTTGCATTATCAGAACATTTTTCTTATCTAGAATAACCTAGTCCTTGAGTTCCTCATGTTTCTAATTTATTTGTTTATGATAGAATCTAGTGAACAAAGAAAGATTTTCGTGGTGATAATTTTTTTTTAAATGGAAAATTCACCTATGTAGAATTCTTTCACTTCCCCCACAGATGTTCTGTAGGACAGCAGTGGTGCTATCTTCCTCTCATTGTTACTGAGTGCTGGATACTGGCTGGATGCTCCAAATTCTAACTCTTAGCCATTGAAGCCATTGGACAAAATTTGAGTTTAATGGTGTGCAACAGAATTTTTTTAGCCTGAAAAATGTGGTTTGCTTCTGTAAGTAGATTAAAGCAATTATTTCTAAGAATGTTAGCTGGGGTAAGTAAGTCCACCTCAATAGCTTGAGGCTAACTGTTAGCATTTGGAGTCTCCCGCTACAATCCCGCCCTGGGTAATGATGAGCAGGAGATAGCACCACTACTCTCCTACATAACAGCCTGTAGGGCAGTAATATACATTAATATAGCAATATTTTTTTAATGGGTGAACTGTCCCTTTAAAAGGCACATTGTTGATAATAAATGTCCTGCAGCAATAGGATGGTAGTGACAATGCACAGCCCAGTTGGGCCCTTTGTTGCTCTAACAGCATGCAGTGAGGCCTTGAGCTGGAACCACAGCAGCGGCATCATGGGCAGCATGGCTCAGCATGGGCTGCCTGCCCCAGCCCTGTGGCTGAGGGGGCGGCTTCTTCAAACAGCGCTCCAGACTCCAAACTGCTAATCTAGCTGACATTACTTATATGACAAAGTTGCTAATATTATTGAGCTTATTTGAAGGCTGTAGTTAGTTGAGACAGTGTTACACCTGGTAGAATGTCTTTCCAGTTACAGTACAAAAAGGCTACTCATTTGCATAGCTGTTTTCATTGTGCAGAGAGCCACGCTGCTTTCTGCTGTCACACTGACCGCTGCCCATGTCATTGGAAATTAATTGCTGCCAGCTGCTTTTGTTGCTCATGAATCATTTGGTGTAAGTTCAGTTTCTCTTCAGGGGGATATTTCTTACACTCAGCTGACATTTATGGGACTGATCATTCAAGTGAGTGGATCACACATGTCACATACATTTTGAAATGTACAAGACATGTCAACAGGGATTCTCTAACCTCAGTTTACTGAGTGGTCAAGAGTATTCAAAGTTTGCTGGCCTCTTTCTTTGTGAATAATAGTTTAACAATTCTTAAAAGAATTACAGATGATACCTAGATGGTGTATATGGTTCATTATACTACTAAGCACAAACAATTATGACTAAACCCTCTCAAAACAAGTCCTGACAGAGATAACCATGCAAGCTAAGTCAATATAATGCAATTTAATGTTCACAAAACAATGCAGATAGCAGCAAAGGGCAGCTGTCTCAAATTTCATTTCATTTTCCTGTCAGCATCTATTTAACATAAAAATATATGCTGGAATTTGAAAACTCTATCACTTCACAAGATTCACTTAAATGGCCACACTAGCACCTTACCTCATCAAAGGCTTTGAATCAACCCAAAGATTCCAGTCCATGTGCATAAGTCGACCACATGGATCCACCTTTCATGTATGATCTTCTGTAGATCCACCTTCTGCTCGTTCAAATCCACATCAAAATCCAACCTCCTTTCATCTGATCCACATGCTAACCCACATGTGTGCTGCACACCCCAACATAGCTCTGTGCTCTTCAGTGCTGGGTGTCTCTAAGCCTTCTCTTTTGTCTGTCTCTGTCTGTGGCTGTTCAGTTAGTGCTGTGGACCCAGTGTGTGTGTGTTGTTTGTCTAAATGGCAAGTAGACTTCCTTCAATTCTTTCCCAACTTAGTTTTCCTGCCTGTGCTGGTAGGTTTCCCTGGGCCGGGCTAAATATAGGGGACCACACAAGGTAAAGTGGAAAAGAGCAGAGCAGGAAATATGTCACAATATGTTTGTGTGCCCGTTGATGTTTGTTTCTGTGTATCTTCCCATCTCAAATCCCTGCAATGTCTGGCTACACTGTAAAATAAAAAGCTGTCTCCATCATGGCCTTTACCTTTACTTACTTTTAAGGAATGATTTGGTCAGTAGATAAACAGACTAGCAGACTAAGTAGACCAATCAATTTACTAATCATTCTAACATTCTAACGTCACTGTATTGCATAGCCAGTTCACAACGAGGGTGGTGTGTGTGTATGTGTGTGTGTTTGTTCTTGTATTGTTCCTGTGTGCATGCGTGTGGGGGTCAACCCATTCTCTACTCTACTCTAGTGACGTTGTCCACATTGTTTTGTCTGTTTCAGCTTCTAAAAAAAAACTCCCCCTAAACAAAAACACTGCCTGCACATCCTGCCACCTCGCTGGATGAAAAAAAAAAAAAAATCTAACTTCAGCTTCATATTTTCAACGAGTCATGACCACTAAATAGAGAGACACTGGAATTTGACATCTGTCCTTGAAAGATGTCATACTTAAGGTCATTGGAGCAGCAAATAGGAACATGTTACAGTGAAGCAAATGTGGGGCATAAAGACACGTGTGACAGGCAGTTCCAGCAGTGTTGGAATAAAACACAAGGTTTGACGTACTGGGTTCAAGCATTTGTGAAGCACACATAATATGACAAAAGCAAAAAAGAGGTAATATTCTGAGAAAAAACTCAGAATTTCTGAGATTAAAGTTGTAAATTTACAAGAAAAAAAAACTCTGCAATGTCTCTTCAAGGTCCAGATGCTTATGTAACATTGTGATTCTGGGCTAAATTCACCAGGATTTCCTTCTTACTAAATCCCATGGCAAAGTAGAATTTGATGAGGTCATCAACTGTACGCTTGATACACGGCAAGCGGCAGCAAAGTCAAGATATGTGGCTCCTTGACCAAATAAATCTCATAAATTCGCCCTCACGACTTGAGTGAATGGATTCATTAGATTTCCAAGAAGTAAAATAAAAATAACCAATTATTCCAGTCAGCTTGTGAGGCATAACTAAAGATTTCTGAGCCCAATTTTTGTGATCATTATGGGCCCTGTATTCCAATGTTTACCCTACACCATACAGGCTGAGTGGCCCATTACTTAAGGTCAGCATCAACTATGATTTTTCAGCCACCACTTGTCTGATTTTTCTCAAAACTAGGAAGAATGGTGCATTTTGACATGGTGCTACGTTGTCGAACACATTACAGTGGTGTTTGAGATATGACATGTGACAGCGCACAAATGAATCCCCCAACCAGACTATGTACACTACATCATTTTCAAAGATTAGCCCAAACGATGGCTGCAGCATGTGTGCTGGACAACATGTTTACTTTTCCTCATTTTCATTTGAGGCAACAGTAGCACACAGGTTCATCCAGTGCATCACACTCACTGCCATGTTCTCCTTCACTCCCACACTTCAGACACCTAAATGCACTGCCCACTGTCACAGAGCAATTATGTTCAGCACGCACATATTGGGCTCTAGTTTCGCAGACCTGGCAAGGCAGGGGCGTAGCGCAGATGCGTTTCGCCAACTGGGTGTGGCCAGGCGGATTTTGCAAGTTTGGCACGCCGTGCGCGCTGGCGCAAATACTCTAAAGACGACCTATGTAGGAGGAGGAACGGAGCCCGGGGGCCTCATTTATAAACGCTGTGTATGCACAAAAGAGGGCGTACGCCACTTTGTAAGCAACATTTGGGGTTTATAAAAATCAAACTTGACGGGAGAATGTGCGCACCTCCACAGCAGCTCTGACCCTGCCGTACGCACAAAATCTGGAGAAACGGGAAACTGCGACGCCAACAGCAGAAGGATGAAATCACAGAAAATATGTGAAATTGTATACATTTGTGTGAAATAATCAAATATTACCCATCACATATTATATATGAAGGATATATTGGAGAAAACGAAGAACAAGGCATAATTGATATAGATAATCCTGGGAGTACACGCCCACGCACGCACACGTGCGCACATTGTTGTGAAACTAAAATGTTTGTATGAAATCCATTCACATAGCCTAAACAGTAAGGCAGATAGTAACCGTGTTCCCACTCAGGAGGGATTCTCCAATTATCCCTGCCAGCTTTTCATCTGTGGTGCTGAGCTCCAGTGTGCCCTTTCCCCCACCTGTCGCACAGACAGTTTTCCTGTGGAGCGCGATGCGCTTTTTCACCTCCACTTTGATGTCAGACCACTTCTTTTTGACTTCTGCCACAGACCGACCCTCTGAGGCAGGGCCGGCCCGTGACATAGGAAGTATAGGCAAATGCTAAGGATGCCATCTGCTGGAGGGGCGCTGCTAGCGGCCAGAGGGGCGCCGGCAGCAGTTTCTACCGGCGGGCCACTCTTGCGCCTTCCTGGCATTAGTAATGCCCACACTGTGCCCACCAAACAACACTCTTTTGCGTTTTTCCACCTCAGCCGCTAATATCTCTACTTCACACTGTGAAGTTTCTCTTCCTCACTCTTCTCTCTTGCTCCATCGCGTCCGTGGTAAATTTGCATATTCATTGAGGGTGTTCCCCTGACCTTATATAGACACCATGTGGGCGGGGTAAAGCGCTTCCTCACGTGCGACAACTTTAGGATTGATTGTGATTTATAAATGGAAGCAGGCGGAGGACATGCGTGCGCACTCTGTTATAAAACTGAAAGGTTTTGTGCGCATGCATTTCCTGTGTTTCCTCCGTACGCCACCTGGAGTGATCTTAACTACGCACAGTTTTATAAATGAGGCCCCAGGAGACCGGCGCGGAGTGGGAGACCGGCGAGTGGTACAGACACGTCACCAAAACCTCACAGGCAGGCTTCCGGAATGTCAGGCACATGAACAATGCAATGAATACTGCCAAAAAACACTATTCAATGCTACTGTCTCAATCAGCACATAAATTTATCTCCATGTCAACTGTCCCGTCACAACTGATGTCAGATCAAAGGAGACTGGCACCGTTTGTGCTGATTGTGAGGTTTTGGTGATGTGCGCCGGCTCCGCTCCGCCTTGCGCTGAAAGTAGACATGCCCTGCGTTCCAATACTCATACTACCATACTATTTAATAGGGAAAAAAAGATTTAGTATGTCCCAATACATAGTATGTCAGATGCAGTATGCCAAGAGTATCAGGATGTTCTACTACATCCGGTCAGATTTCGCAGTATGCATTTCAGCATGCTTCTCTGACCATTCTGACCCACAATCCTTTGCGCAGCGGACGTTACGTCGCACTGACTGAGTTGTGTGTACAAGCCACTCCCACATACTGACGACAACAAAACACACATATCGCACAAAACTCGCTCAGTGACAGCAGAAGCAACAGAAAGACAGGAGATCAGAAATATGACAGACGACAGCGCAGTATGAAACAGCACCGGCATTTTGACAACAACATTCAAATGTGGCACTATGGACGGCGGTGGAAGTGAACAAGAGGGGTGGGCTTCAGGGATGATGTATGTAGTGTGTCCCAATAGTATGCATACGCATGCATATTGCACACTACACTACATACTTTGTAAGGGCAGCTGCAGTACATACTAAAAGTAAAAAGTAGAAGTATGCGATTTGGAACGCAGGGTGTGTTTCCCTTTGTCCTGTTGTTACTTTTCACCATTAAAAGACTGTTTATTGGAACTCTCGTCTCGAGTCGTGCATTTGGGTTCAACACTTTTGCTCAGCCTTATCAGCTACTATGACTTACAATGAAAATAAAGGGTCATGGGCCTCACTTTTTAGTAATGGTAATTAAAAGTAGACCATGCTTTACAGTAGCATAAATATTTGTCATGTGGTTAAAGATATAGTTCAGACATAGTTCTGGGGAATTTTACTGTTTCTCCTGTTCACCTAGAGTCAGGCAAACTAACAGCTGCCTTTGGAGTGAGTTTGCATGCAGTTTGAAGTTACAGCAACAGTTACAGCAACACTAGGCAAGTTTAGTTCAACTGTTGAATGACAATATGGGATCAAACAGCAGCTACATAATTCCACAGACATCCGTGATTTCCAAGATGAGACCCCGCTGACCCAGGTATCCTAATGTGCCCTTTTGGTTTTAGAAAGAGTGTCACCAATTCATACTTACTGATTTGACTAATACAACACATAAAAGGATAAAGAACAGGTTTGGGTTTTTGTAAATCTGAATGTTTACATCAAGTTGCCGCATGGACAACATTTATAAATGAGGCTTCATGTAGTAACTGGAAATATGTGTAATCCTATTGTGACCAGTAGAGGAGGCTGTCTCCTACCTTTTGAAGCAGTGGGCAGCAGTGAGGACCCAGCAGGAACTGATGAGTGAGGCTCCACACAGAGGATGATTCCCTTTAGACTGAGACCTCAGCCACAGAGAGACCTGCCAAGGCCAGTCCCCCCTGAAATACATACAGCAAAACACTGCTTACTCTGCCCCTCTGGTATTTCACTTGGCTTTGGCTTGTTTTACAGGGAAACAAAATCAGTAAGTCTTCAATTCAAATCATATGGTAAGAGATAGTACACAAAAATGATAACAGTGACAAAGGAGGCTATTCTGATAGAGGAGGGTCTCAATGGTTTTAGGATTTCATACAAAGATGGGAGAAATGGTGCTGTTACCTCCAAACAGCTTGTTGTAGCTATGGCTACGGAATGTAATTTGTTTAATTTGTGAAAATAATAGCATAAGCATGTGTCTGCGTTTGTGCATCTATATAAATATATTTTCATTAATTGATATTCTCTACCCCCATTTGCTTTCAGGGTGTTGGGGGCTGAATTCTGTCCCAGTGTGCAGGGAGGGAGACACACTGGGAGACAAACTGAACAGGTCAGCAGTCAAGCATGGATTTTCCCTGGTGGATAGACATCCCACCCACTCCAATGGGCCATTTAGAGTCTACAGATTACCTGACTGGCATGAAGAAACCCAGAAGAACCTGCAAGATTTATACAGGTACTGTATCTCTTTTTGCCCAAAACAGTTGTGGTTCTTCAAACAGTTCTGTTTTTTTTGTTTGTTTGTTTTTTATTTTGGAACCAAAATGCTAATTAGCAAACCAGCCCATGTTTGCACCGGGTTGGAGTGGAACCATTGTGACAGAGGTGTCTCTGGGTTGCTGGCTACTGATTCCAGCACTGCTGTGGCTGAATTTAGCCCCAGTCTGCTGGTTTACTGGTCTGCTGGTCTATGACTCAGCGTGCTGTTGAGGAGTTCATAATACTAGTTTTTCTTTTTTGCAGTACTATCCCAAGGACCTTGTCCCTCCTGAAGAGATGGAACAAACATAACTCATTTCTGATATTTGATATGTGTCAATCTATATAATAGATATAACACTAAAAACAGTGTGGTGTGTGTGTGAGGGTGTGTAAATATACAACATTCAGTGGAACTGGAGTGCAGTGAGTGTGTGCCAACCTCAGTGACTTATCTCCACCTATGATCCTGCGACGGCGGCGCTGGCCGTTGGGTCTCAGGCCACAGGTCTGTGTTGCAATGGCACCATCTCCGACAGGTTCTGGGGTGTAGTCACAGATCACACCTGCATCCTCACTATGGCGACAGTTGTGGGCACCCTGCCCCTCAGCTGGACATTCGCCTAGGGATGACTCGATCCCTGAGCAACGGACATTGTCCAAATGGATTGCGCCCTGGCCCTCGCCAAAGTACGCCATTGAGCGAGCCTTAGCCACACCGCTAAGAGAGCAGAGGACAGAAGAGAGCTTACACAGAATAACTTCCATACATTATTTTTTCTAGCAATTCTTATGTTCCCTATTTGCACAGGTGGGAAGCAACAAAATACAAACATTTTGTTACTGTACTTAAGTAGATTTTTCAGGTATCTATACTTTGAGCATTTATTTTTTTTGATAACGTTTTACTTTTACCACATACGTTTTAGCACAAATACCTATACTTTCTTCTCCTTACACTTTCAAAACAGGCTCATTACTTTAGTTACAGTAGAATGCATTTGAGGGAAATTATTGTTTTTATTTTGCATTGTGTGCCTTCCTAGCATGAAAACTGACTTCAATCCACATGGATGGTGCAATAACACGCAGAAATATGTCCATCCATATGACTGATCGGGACTGATTTTTAGGCCCAAAGGGGTACACCTTGATTCAAAGAAGCTTCTGCTGAGGCTGAACAAAAGATCTTGGTAGTCCTGTAGAGATGAGAAAACAAAACAGCTTGAGGCTTAATTAGACCTGAAGTGTGTTCTCATATTGATTTTAATGTTGGAAATTTTTTATTGGACTTACTCTCAACTATCTTTAGGGCCAATTGTGAATGAAAATGTGTTAAATTTACTCATTACTAAAGAAATTACAAATACAATTTGCAAAAAAAAAGTGCAAAATTTAATCACAGCCACTGTGACACCCCTCTTTTACCAGTGGGTCAGCTCTTTCCTGCCACATGACCAACTTTTGCTCCAGGTTTTATAGTGTTTTGTGAATCCATTCTGAAGTTACATGCCTTTTTATGTGAAGCCAAGCCCATACCACATTCCACTTTGGCCAATCAGTGTGAAAAGTCATCAGTTTTTTCTTGCCCCATGACCAACCTTTCCACCATATCCATGCAAACCTGTTATATCTTTATCTAGATATCCTGGCATAAACAGGGAAAAAGCTGTTGGCAAAGGTAGTGAGTTTCGACCTTGTCAGCCTGATAGTTTGATTATGGACCAGAGGACCTTGGAGCATTTGAATTTTGTCCTTCTTTATGATTTTGATTGTTGCTCCACTTTTACATTTACTTACCTTACTCCACATCTTTAATATGATTTTGAGTTTTTATATTCTGATATTGTGTGTAATAAGTATGTAATATGTATGAGCTTAAGTGTGAGCTTAACCAGGTTACTCTAACCCACCTATGATGTTTTAAGCATTGACCCCCATAACCAGGTTACTGAGTAACTAGTGTAAGAACAGTTCTCCATGCATGGAAACATAGCCAGTGAGAAAGAGAAAAGCTGTAATCCATACTAACATGAATCCCAGCTGTCTACACACCACGGCTGCATTCACATCATTCCAGCCATCATCACACACACTTCCCCATTGGTCGTTGATAAAGACCTCCACTCTGCCTTCCTTCCTGCTTTCTCCAGCAACCAGCCGCACAAGGGGGCCTGCAAACAAACATTAACAACAGATCATCAGAAGTCCTGGGCTCAGTCCTCTGGTACGTAATGGGACAGTTAAAGAGGGTCAACACATTATTTATGGACTTTAGGCAGGAGACATCAGCAAACACTTTGCCTGAAAATGTAAAGAGGACTGGACCCAGAGCTCGCAGCCAATCAACAGTGAGCCAGCGCATGTTAAATTATTAACAATAATTGTGCAATTTCAATGTAAGCGACAGCTGTCATTGGTCCCATGGGTAGGAAATATTTCATGACACTGGGACCAAAAACTAATTTGAAAATGTGCTAGAATATATCATAAAATGCATGCCTATCAATGAAAAAAATTGTCTTAACTCCCAAAAAGATTTACAGGGTTTCTGGGGCACACTGACAGTCTCATCAATCTGTTACTATTTCAAAGCCATAGGAAACTCCCTTTCAAGACTCATTCAAATTTGTTGATATAGATGTGTATTGGAAATAGTATGTAGCATTATAGTTATCCATGAACACTTAAAACCAATGATCTGTCCCTTCTCTAGCTCAGTACCAAACATCCTAAACCCAGATGTGAGGATTTATAATGAACTTTCAAATACATGAAGTATTTTTTTTCAAAAGATTTCACCATGTTTCTGTGACAGCCAAGTTATGACTCGCTGAGTGTGCTTTTTAGAGTCATGGACCATTTGCATAAATATGCAAATGTTCACAATAAACACAATCTGATAATCTAATTGAAAATTAGGGTAAAAGTGTAACCATGCATTTTGCAAAAACACATAAGCAAGTTCAGTTTTTAGCCTATTCAGCTACCACATACTATAGATTATAGCCCTTTAAAAAAAGAATAGATCACTAGCTAAACATAGATAATGGCTGAATAACATTCTACTTTTGAGAATTATTCTGAGAGCTGAGTTAATATTCTGAGAAGAAAAAAACTTGGTTGTAAAAAAGTTGTAAATTTACCAGAAAAAAAAAAACATGGATATTCTCTGAGATTTAAATGGTAAATTGATGAAAAAAACTCACAGATTTATGAGGGAAAAAAACTACAAAATGCTGAGATTATAAAGTCACAACTTTGCAAGAAAAAATTCAGAAAAACAGTTTTTCTTCTACTATGGGATTTAGTAAGAAGGAAATCCTTGTGCTTTTACTCCAGAATCACAATATTCTCATCACCATCTGGACTTTGACTCAGTGTGTGGTTGATCCAACCTTGCAAAGTTAAGCCATGCTTCCAAAGGTAAGAAAAAATATTTTCTTTTCTTTTCTCATAAATGATTTTGATTTTATAATGATTTTATAATCTAAGAATTTTCTTTTTTTTCCTCATAAATTTGTGAGATCTTTATGGCTTTAATCTCGAAAATTCTCGTTCTCGTTTTTTTCTTGAGATATTACCCCCTCAGCTCCATTTTTTCCCCCTACAGTAGCCCTAATACACCATCATGGGCAACATAATAGCATAATGGATTTTACAACAAAGTCTTCTCTTCTCTCCAGTTCATACCAGTGGGAACCGGCAGGCCTGGTCTCTCATTGGTGTTGTCTCCTCTCTCACAGCGAACCCCAACGTCTTCACTGTGGGAGCAGTCATGGCGTCCCCATTCAGCATGGCTGCAGGCCAGCAGGCTGCTCTCTTTCCCCTGACACTGCACCTCATCCAACAGGATCAACCCCAGACCCTCGCCATATACCCCGTCTGGGGCCACTTCCGCTCGGCCCCTGGAGGAAGACATAACCATGGAGCATTTCATCTGTGCAGCTAGTTTTCTCTCTTCGCTGGTTTATTCATACACTTTTTTGAAAGTATATGATAACCTTATGGTACGGTGGCCCTGAGACCTTGACGCACTTCAGCTTAAGAAAACACATGCAATTAGCCAAAATGCAAGCAAATTAAGAAAACATCAAAAAAATTAACAAAACTTGCTGCAATTACACCAAAGGACAATGGAAATGTTTATAGAGGACACTTAAAAGTGATGAACACATCTGGTTTCCACAAACACGGACTCCCAAAATTAGTTGATCGACACTGAAAATGCCTTTTCAATTGAAGAAGACTAATGTCAACAGGTCAACATAAGGTCAGCTAAAAACAGTGGCAGGCTACTGCTTCTGCCATGTTCTGCTAGAGAGTACACAATGCCTATTCACCCAAAAACACCTCCTTGCATTCCAGAAATTCCAACTCTGTGGATTCCACACTTTTATTACATGGACCTTGGTGGTTAAAAAGTATCTGTGACACCTACAGTCTTAGGGTCAAGTTTTAGGGTTAACACTCACTTTAGAAGGTATTGTGAGGAAGTCATTAGAAGAAAGCAAAAATGTAAAAGGAATGGAGGCTCTGTTCAAAGAAATGGAAATTCTCATTTTGGTACGGAAAGTACTATTGCTTTCTTTTTGGTGATTTTTAGATCAATGCCAAAGGAAGCAACAGGATCTCCCCCAAACAGAAAATTCACCCATTGATGGAACGGACAAACTTAACTGTAGAGAGCTCTGGAAACAAGGAAAGCTGATTGGATTTCTATTCTATTGAATCTTGCTATGTGTACCACTTTGGCCACTTTTCTGAGAGCAGAAACAATTATAGCTGCTGCGCAGCAGTGGTCGGGGCCAGGCAATTTTAGGCACTTCTGAGCAACAAGTGGAGAATAGGAAGATGAAAAGAAAAATGGCATTCTATTGTGCATCAGTTAAGGCTTGAACTCACAATTTCTGGCATGAAGGACAAGGCTCTATCTCACTGAGCTAATTGGCAAGTGTCAATCCATGTGAGGATTCACAAACTGACTAAGCCAGTCAAGATAGCAGCCGCCTATGCATGAAAAGGCAGATTTCAAACCACCGTAAAAAAAAAATAAATAAATAAATGAATTTTAAAAAATCAGTCATCAAGACAAAAATCTGACAATGATGATCTGGCATGGGACTGAACCTTTGTGCAAAGTTTGGTGAGTATTCGCGCATGGGAATGTTGCACAAGCTGAGGTTTGAACTCGCAATCTTCGACGTCAAGGACTGGCCTCTATCTCACTGAGCTAAAACTCCACATGTAGCTTCATAAACTGACTGAGCCAATCACTGACATGCAGGACAGCAGCCATCAATGCATGTAAAGGCAGATTTTTAACAGCTGTCAAAAATTCAGTTATTAAGACAAAAATCTGAAAATACACATATTGCATCTAGACAGCATGGAGATGTTGATCATTTGTTTTTAACAATGATTAATTTGCTCCATAAGTGAAAAACTGATGTTTAAAAATGCCATTCTTGCATTGACTCCGAATTCTGAAATTTGTCACACATCATCTACCATGACTCCAAAATTTTGTCAATTTTTTTCATGAACATTGAAGTTTTATTTACGAAGAATTTGCAAGTGTATGTTTACAGTACCATTTACAGTCAAACATTTCGATGCACTGTAGGCTCAATTTTGGATAAATCAAAAATCTGTGTGGATCGTTTGTGTAGGACAGTCAGAAGATGCTCTGTAGCAAGTTTGGTGACATTTGAGCAAAAATTGTGGGAGGAGGTTTAATAAGTTTTACAGCTTTTGAAAAAAACAGAGTGATGGATTTTATAATTTGCAATAGGTTTAAGTGCACAAAAGTTTCTTCAGTATTGGGGTTACATTTTGGTGAAAGTGGCAAAGCTGTAGCACATATGGTTGATTTGTTATGAATTTTCAAAGTTTTGAGATTTAGAGGCTTGCTATAGCGCCACCATCAGGACTATTAGCTTGTGTTTGCATCTGAGGTAATCTGGCATGGGACTGGACTTTTGTGCAAAATTTGGTGGTTTTTTGTGCATGGGAAGTAGGACTTCCTCGGAAGAAAGAAGAAGAAGAAGAAGAACACGCAGGAATACAAGAGGGTCCTGGCAGCTTAGGCTGCCCGGCCCCTAATTACAGCGCTTCCTTGGTTTTGCCAATTTCTATAGGCGGTTCATTAGGAACTTCAGCTCCATTGCTGCCCCTTTGCATGCCTTAACCTCTCCACATATTAAGTTTCAGTGGTCCCCTCTAGCAGATCTGTCCTTCAGGAAGTTGAGAGAGAGTTTCACCTCTGCACCCATCCTCACTCTTCCAGATCCTCATCTCCAGTTTGTGGTGGAGGTCGATGCCTCAGATATTGGCACTGGGGCAGTTCTTTCTCAGCGCTCTCAGATTGACAACAAGTTGCATCCCTGTGCCTTCCTGTCCCACAAACTCTCCCCGGCTGAAAGGAATTATGATGTTGGGAACAGGGAACTGCTGGCTGTGAAAGTAGCATTGGAGGAGTGGAGGCATTGGTTAGAGGGGGCTGAGCATCCATTCTTGGTGTGGACTGACCACAAGAATTTGAAATATATTAGAATGGCAAAACAACTCAATGCAAGGCAAGCAAAGTGGGCTCTTTTTTAATTTCACATTGTCAATTTAATTTCACATTGTCATATCGCCCTGGTTCAAAGAACGTGAAACCTGATAGCCTCTCTTGCCAGTTTGCCTCTGACTCTTCTTACAGCTCACCCACTAACACCCTCCCTTCACCCTGTGTTATTGGGGCCAGCGGGTGGGTGAGCAGTCATCTGGTAACCGGAGGGTTCCGGGTTCGATCCCCAGCTCCTCCAAAGTGTGTCGAAGTGTCCTTGAGCAAGATACTGAACCACACCGCTCCTGATGCAGCTAGGCGCCTTGCATGGCAGCCTCTGCCATAGTGTGTGGTTGGGTGAATGTGAGGCAAACATTGTAAAGAGCTTTGAGTGGTAAGTAGACTAGAAAAGTGCTATAGAAATGCAGTCCATTTACATTTTGATCAACTAAAATATACATGTAGATTACCTATCAGATGATGGTTGAATCCATATTGATTCAGTAACATTGTTTCAATGAATAATCAACTAAATTTTTAATGTAGATTCCCATTTAGATGATGGTTGAAACAACACTGATTCAGTGTCAGTTGTGGTTGAAAATCCAATATTGATTCAACGTAACACCTAGGGGACACTTTCTGTATAATTTCAATGTCGGGTTTCAACATGGATTCAATATTTCTGCCTGACCACATTTCAACATTGTTTCAATAACATTTTGCTATCTGGGCATTTTTTAACCATCACCTGCAATGTTTGACTGGAATGAAAATCTGCAGCCTCTTGGAACATGATGGCACATGGTTGCCCATCCCAAACTGAATTATATACAAAATCCCAGGGTACGCCTGAGCTCATGAGGTACAGAGATGTACCATAAATACGGTGTAGTGATGCACTGACCTGAAGCCCAGCTGTCTACACACCACCTGGGCATTGAGCTCAGTCCAGTTGTCATCACACACAGTGCCCCAGTCTCCCTGGTGGTAAACCTCCAGACGCCCCTCCCAGGGGCTGTCTGCTCCCACCAGGCGAACTGCACCATCTACGACCACAGACAGGGAAGCTCTGATTGTAAACCAGATACTCAGGGGTGCACATTACATCTCTCCTCTATACTGCTGTTTTTTGTTGTCTGTTCAACCTCCGTGTCCTTGCTTTGTCTCACACAGGTATGAGGAAGCATATGACCAGCTTATCCAGAATAACACTAATTGAGATATGAGCTATTATCTGGAGTGTAATGTGCTATGAAAGTGTGTACCCAAATCTGCAGATCTTGTACACATCATCAGACTCTGTAAAGTGTTTGGTTTTACACGTGCCTTGTACATTTTCACATTTTCTATGCAAAGTTCCTCAATTGCAGATTTAGTCTTTATAAATAGACTCTCTCTCTCTCTCTCTCTCTATATATATATATATATAGAGTCTGTAGGTGAGGGACAAGATTTTGGTCCTGGAAGTGCTCTGGTTTCCACTTCTGTTTCCATTGTAGTCCGAGCAGTTGCTGTTTGCAGTCTGATTGGTTTTATGAAGGTAATTAAGGTATGAAGGTACAGTCCATGTGGGGAGCAAATGACACAAAAAGTTTCAATGTTTATGTATTGTGTGGAGAAATATTTGACATATATTTGACAGAGAAATGAAAATGGAAGCCGCTTCTGACATCGAAAAAAAAAAAACCCAAATTCTTCCCAGTGTCTAAAACATTGTTGTACATTGTGAAACAACATTGTAGCCAATAGGGCACAAGACAGCAAGAAAAAAGACTCCAGTACTGTCTGTTGGCCAACGGGGGCAGCTGTGAGCACGCTAAACAGAGTAGAATATGTGGCGGTCAATGAAGCTAAAATGCAGTAAAACGATGTGCCAGTGCTAACCACTACACCACCGTGCCGCCCACGATGTGTACATTTGGTTCCAAATATTTACCAGTAATTGGGCCATTACTGTCATTGTTACAAGGCTCAATATTAGTAATAAATATGTATACACTAACATGAAATGAGATAGTTGTAAAATTATGTCAAGAAGACTTCCACTAGAATTGAGGCAATTTGGTGTTGACCGGTTGCATACAAAGCAATGTGTATCATCTTAACCAGCGTCTGGTCATTTTCACCAATGTACAGTGAAAAAAACTGTCATTTAGACAGCTGATTTTGTGGAGAAGTCCCATTGATTCATTTGACTCTGCTCAGGCCAGTTTTAGTGCTGTACGTTGCCCCCTGGAAGTGGCCTCAGACATTCTTGTATGCCTTGTATAGACTATCTCTGGTATAATCCATGATGAGGTGTGTATTAAAGGGTTTTAATGCATAATGTCCAGGCAAAGAGCCATGTGATGCAAAGTGGTTGCCTCCACAGTGCATTACAAAGAGTTGGAGTCATCAGCTAGTTGATTTAATAAGCAACAATTTTTTTTCACTTTTTTCTTTTTTTAAATTTCTTTTTCTTTTTTCTTTTTACAATTTTTTTATCGATACATTTCTACTAAAGCTGGTCAAGGCAGTTTTGCATATTGGTAACTCTAAATTTCAATCAATACCCAGAAATCCTGCAATCTGATAAGACTAAGCTGGACCGCCACTTGCTTGTGATTTTTTGAAGTGGTGTGTGTGAGTTAGAACAAGTGTCTTTCACTGGTTCAGACCTGTATATGGGTTACAGGAAACCCCAGCATCTTCCATGTGGTCACAGTTGTGTTGTTCCCAGTTGTTGTGAGGGCATTCCTCTAGAGAGAGCTCATTGCCTGTGCACTGAACCCCGTCCAGGAAGATGGGACCAGAGCCCTGACCAAAGTGTGCCCAGGTCCACGCTTTGGCTACACCCCTAATGGACAGGACAGACATAGTCAAAATATTGACAAAATGGAAGCTAGCCTACGGTTCTCTTAAGCCATTAAAGTGGTGGTCTAAATGACATAGGTATGGGCTGTGACCTGTTTGCTCTCAGCAAAAAGATAATCTGTAATTTTGCTTTATATACTGTAAAGCTTATTAAATATATCACTATAAAGCAGGAAGTATTAACATTACTCCACTGTCCCCATGCAGTTACTTATGGAGCCTCCAAAGGCTCACAGTTTGCATTACCTCGCAATAACTTTTGCATTCCCTCACAATATTTTGCGTTCTCTCAATATGTTTTGGGTTCTTTCACAATAAATTTTGCATTCTCTCACAATACTTTTGCATTACCTCAGATTACTTTTCTACTTCTCTTCTGTTCCCCACTACAAAAACATGGGTCATGTGAATGAATGAATGAATGAGTTTATTTTGGTACATTTCAAAGACTGATTTCTCAGTTAGACTATGCAACCGAAAGGGTGTAGGTAGAAGCAAAGCTTATATAAACCTACCCCTTTTACCTTACAAAATTACACTCGTCACAACAAATACAAAAATTTGAAATGGTTCGTATCAGTAAACTTAAATTTCCCATCATAGCAAAAATAAAGAATAGCGCATAGCACACAACCCGAAAATAACAGTACAGAATTAGCAAACTTAATTTTCCATACTATAACGAGAAATTATGTTGTTTTTATAAAGTCTTTTAAGGCTGACTAGTGTACAACATCGCTTAATATTTTCGGGACAGTTGTTCCAGATGTTCACCTCTTTGACCGACACACAGTGATTTTTTGCATTGGTTCGAGTCTTCGGTTTTTCAAATAATAAGGTTCCTCTCAGGTTGTATCTGGTGTCCCTCATTTTGAACAGATTTTGGACATGTGGAGGTAGAAGTTTGTTTTTAGCTTTGTACATGGTTTGTATTGTAATGTAATCAACCAAGTCCATGAATTTCAGAATTTTTAAGCAGCTAAATAGTGGGTTGGTTGGCGTTTATTGTTTGTTTATGTGTTTGTTTATTTGTTTGCATGCAGTGATTTCGGCGTCCCATCGCCTCACAGAGAAGCCGACAGGACAGTGTCAGGGCGGCTTGGCTCATATTCCTCCGACTCCACTGTAAACTCCACTGTAAATGTATGGGTTTGTCCCAGTGGCCTATATGACGACCGGTTTGTTCTGCATTGTGTGCTGGTGCTGAGGAAAAAAAAACAAAAAAAACAAGAAAAAAACAAAAAAACCTGCTTTCAGCTTCATTCAAAGTGCTTTTTTGGCATCAAAGATGAAAAAGGCCAATGCAGCCAAAACTCGCAAATCTCTTTCTCTCTTAATTCAGTCGAAGTGTGAGCTTTATTGGGAAGAAAAGAAAAAAAAAACAATATTGCCAAGTTCATTTCTTTGTCACTGTGCCTCCTCTCTCTCTCTTTCTCTCTCTCTCTCTCTCTCTCTCTCTCTCTCTCTTTCCGTTCTCTTTCCTTTCTTTCTGTCCAATTAAAAACACAGTAAACCATGTCTGACTTTATCTCGCCTCTCGTCCTATCTCTCTCTCTCTCTCTCTCTCTCCTTCCCGTTTTTTGGTTCCATGAGTAAATCTTTCCGTCCGGAGAGGTCAACGAACGACAGAAGAATGTGTCTTCTCTCGCTCTCACTCTCTCTCTCTTGCTCTCCATCTGGTTTTTCAATCATTGTACAAAACCAGAACAGAAAACTATTATAAAACTATAAGAGAGGACTGGCTGCTATCTTTGAAAAGGTCAGCAGGGAATGTAAGGCCACCCAGCTAAAACAAC
>OMLB01036021.1:0-13200 GCA_900302555.1 Myripristis jacobus | reverse complement strand
GGGTGAAAGCAGCCTGAGTCAGAAGGAAATGAACCCAATAAATCAAGCTCTTGTCCCTGTCTCCTCCCTGCCTGGACCTGCTACCTGCCTAGCTCTCTAGAGCTGTGTGCACAAGCGCTGCTGTCCCGCAGCAACAACAACAAAACCCTCTAACACCAACTATGGTGATTACCATGGTGCATTTTGTTTTGTTTTTGTACATCTAACTGAAGCATTTGATGGTCCTCCTTGGGTTGGAGAAAGTTTTATGACCTTGGGGAACATGAAACCTTCTTAAAATGCTTTGTATGTTTCCAAAGTACTCAGTGGCCAATTCATGGTAGTGCTGTTAAACTGGCAGAAGGTATTTAAAAGAAAAAACAAGTCTTTCATAACTCTTCTGCACTGGTGGTGGTTTGGAGCTGGGCAACATCAGCAAATGTCAAAACAGGATACTTCGATTTTGATAGAAAGAAAACTTTGTTAAGTAATGTGGATATGGTGACCAAACAGGTAGAGGCAAATGGTAGGACAGCGAGAACAGTCCAGTAAGCTGAGAATATTGCATCCCTCTACTGTAATGCAGCACGCTTCTATTTTTCACTGTTTCTATCTTTCGCTATCTCTTATCTCTCACTATCTCTGCCACTGTATCTGTTGAACTGAGCCAAGCCAACTGGCCCTGTGACGTCACAGCTTATAGTACTGCAAAGTATAATGGGGCTTCCTTTTTCTTTTATATGTTTACATTTGTCATGTTGGTGATGTAATTGTTCAGTACAGTGGGGATCCATTTAGTAAATCATGTTAACTTGATTGAACAAGGAAGGAAGGAAAAGACAACACTTTTCGTCATTCCATAATATCATGTTCTCCAAAATCCCAGATGATATCTAGTCTCATAACATGACATTGATATTTTAGCAATATATTTCCCAGCCCTAGTAGTAGTTTGCCTTGTGATACTATTTACAGACTGGACATCATTTTCTGCACCCTTTTTTTTTTTTTTTTTTACTTGAGAATACAGCGGTGCACTTTATTATAAAATCCGGGATTGTGTCGTAGCATCAACACTGTCATAGCTCTCCATAAAAATTAATATATGAAAAACCCAGAGGTGCGTTCTCCTGTCGTTTTGATGTTATTGAAATTCATTTGCAAAGAAAAAGAGCATTATCAGAGTTGTGTGAAAAATCTCAGCTAAGGTTTGAATATCTATAAAAATAAATCATACAACTTTTACTTACTTTTATCAGTTGACTGCTACTCAATAATAAACAGAGCCGGTTTGTAGAAAATGATTTTTAGTACACGGTGAAGCAGCCACAGGGCACCATATACCCTTAGGCCTCAGAAACTTGAGGGTGCACACCCGTGTCTCTGTATTGTTTTGTGTATGTGTGTGTGTCTGCACCTGCAGACAAATGCTTCAGGGATGCGATTTTTCTGGTTTGTTGGACACATGAGTCCCATTTTATTTGAAACAACCTTTCACTGTTTTCCCTCTTTTTGTTTTCCCGGTCACATCCCTGGCTTAGGTTTATGCGTGTGCGCCTATCCGATAATGTCAGTCTACGTTTGTTTTGTGTCTGCGTAGCCGCCTTCTGACGTTGGTTTGTGTGTTTGGGGAGCATGAGCTAAAAGATTAATGGCGCCCCAGAACTGAATGTCAGATGGTGTGCCTCAGAATAAGTGTCAAAACAGGGCCTTAAGAGGCGCAGCGCTCTGCAGTCGAACCGGGAAATCCTCCGCCTGTACAATCAAGGGATCCAAGTTCACACTCTGCACTGCTTTTGATCAAACGACACAGGAGCCAGCAGAGACCTCGACATACGATGGCAGCTTCTAACATGACATGTCACATAAATTATACAAGCTCAGTCATCACAGCTGCTCTCGTGCTCTTCATTATCGTTAAGTTTGTGTTCACAGACCCAGATACACTGTACGCTGTCATTGTACAGTTTTCAGTCTTTTGTTGTCTTGTTAATACATAGAGAGCGGTAGTCATTCAGTTGTGGCGAGGCGCACAAGGACACTTTGTTGTTTCATTTGTACAATGAAGCTGTTAAGTTGACTTGACTGACACTCACTCGCTCTCTCTCCTCACACCCGTCCCCTGTCTCTCTGTGTGTGTCTCTGTGTCTCTCATCCAGCCGGTGGCGGAGCCCATCCCCATCTGCAGCTTCTGTCTGGGGACCAAGGAGCAGAATCGCGACAAGAAGCCAGAGGAGCTCATCTCCTGTGCCGACTGTGGCAACAGCGGTGAGTGTTGTAGCTGGTAGGACGTATAACAGCTTTAATATTCATCTGAAGTCAAATAGTAAAAGAGATCAGTTGACCAATCTAAAGGATTTACTCTGTATATTCCCTCTATATATTCCCTCTTTGCTCTGCCTTGTAGCACCTGTGTCCTTTGGACCAGAACCGGAGCTTTCTGGCACTTGATGTCATTCTTCTCCTGAATTGATCTTTGCTTGCTGGTGTATAAAAATCTCACACACACACGTCGCTTTGGATAAAATCGCCAAATGTGAATTGTACTTCATTGTACTGCATTGCATTAAATTTCTTAACTTCTTCAGCTAAGAGTTATACTTAAACATTATCCAGTAAATGTAGCAAAAGTCAGTCTTAGTAACTTGTTACGGCCAGCTGCTATAGCAACAGAGTTAAACACACAAGCTGGAACTAACAAACATAACATATGCACCTAATGAACAAATAGCAGTAGAGAGGAAAAAGTAGTTTATGCAAAGTTGCAAACCCAAATTGGTTTGAGGTAGATTTTGGTATAGAAGTATGAGAAGAGGTAACATATTTTTGAGTAAATGCATTCTTCCTTTTTTTTTTTTTCCAACATCCATTAATTTAGCCATTTCTGTCATTTAAAGGTGTAGAAATTCTTGACTGGCTAAATTCAGGGAACTCTGTAAGTAGCATAAATTTTTCATTTTAAAGGTGTTAAAGGTGTTTTTTTGCAACTATGAAAACTTAAGTGATGAAGCTTAACTTGCCCTTAAATTTTTTTTCACTTTCCACATAAGTGGATGGTGTTTTTATTCAGCTCACTTAACATAAAGGGCTGGTTAAGTGAAAAGTCACTTAAGACATTATATGCAAGCAGCTCCAGCTTTATCAAAACCATCTCACTGCCAGGTGTGTTCACACTGTTGCTCTTCTGTGTCAGAAACAGCACTGATTCAGTCACATTCTTTGCTGATATATGAAGAAGCGGTTTGCATGATGCTCTTTGTTTTTCTAACCTCAGGTGTTTTATTCAGTGGTGATGACTTGTAGCATTTTGTCATCTTTTGTCACTTAATAAAATAGATGTAGCTTGGATAAACCAAAAGTAGATACATGCATGTATGCAAGTACCACTGGTTTGGGTTTCCGTGTAATTTGCTTGACCACAGCAAAGAGAAAACTGCCTGCTCTGGCTTTGGCCAGGGAAGAGTAGGACCCAATCAGCTGCTTATAGAGTGTAGGACCCTGCCTCATCTACTTTGTGAATTGGTAAAAAAAAACCAAAAAAAATGGTCCATACCAATTAGTCTCTAAAAAGATGAATTATTCTTATCCTCAGAAAGTGCTCCACTCTGCCTGAAAAGAAGCCAAGCGCAGCATCTTTCCAAAGTAGATCTGTCCATCATTTTTTTCAGTCGAAAAAGTCATTATAGTGAAAAGAAAAGGCATTTTTGTGGAAATAGGCCAAATGTGTGTAGCATGAAAAGTGTAATGTCAAAATAGGTCTGGGAAACTGCACTCCTAAAGATGTGCCCTATGTTCAGTCTGGTTACTTGCATATCCGCTTCCTTTCTGGTCCCAGGTTTGGCTCTGGCACAAGTTGTCATGCTAAAACTGTCATAGTTTGGATAGTTGACTATGATGGAAGTGCTATTGTAAACACTGACCCTTTATTGGTTTGTATTCTTGGAGAAAAATAGGGTTAGGGTTAAACTATATAGCTAAATTACAGTTTTCTTTTACAATCTTGTTTTCTTTACTGGGAGTTCTAGTATTGTTGCTGTGGCCAACCACTGCTGAATGAACACAGTGGAGAGACTGCCTTCCTCTGCTTTCCACAGTGGGTTTTTTTGTCCCAGACAAGGCCATCTTGTTTGCTGCTCTTCAAACAGACCAAAAGCACAATTCAGACAGATTGTCGTTTAGGTTTGAACACTCTGTTTGCAGTCAGGTTTGATCCAGCAAGGGCTTTCAATTCCAAAAGGAGCTTTCTTTTCTCCCTCTGTAGTGATGCAAGTGGGTCATGGCTGTCAGTCAGTAGCAGGGAAAACAGTGTGAGTTTGACGTGCGCGCGTGTGTGTTTGTGTGTCTCCACATACCTGCAGGCCACCCGTCCTGTCTCAAGTTCTCCCCGGAGCTCACGGTGCGAGTCAAGGCGCTGTGGTGGCAGTGCATCGAATGCAAGACCTGCAGCAGCTGTCAGGATCAAGGCAAGAATGCGGTGAGTGAATGAACAAATATGGCCGACGTTTTCTGTGAACGCTATCTTCACGTCTTAAGGACTAGACAGAGACAGTGATAGACTTATCCTTATCTGTGGTCCTGGGATTGGGCTATTTTAGTCAGTCTCAGCATGTGCTTCCACACCTCTCTCTGACTTTTCAAGAGAATAAAAGTATTATTCAAATGTTTGTGGTTTTTGCTGTGAGACGACATACACTGGATACAGCACAAATGCAGGTTATAGTAAAATACTTATGAAGAAAAACAAAATAAAAACACACGTTCTTGCGGCAAATTCATATCCAAGAATGACAAGATTGACAAATAAACATGGCATGGAGAAGGCAATATGAATGCACTGTCTGTGTGAGGTGAGCCCTGGTGCAGCATTCTGATATTTGATACTATGAGTGTCACAAACTTCAGATGCCATACATCGTGTTTACATACATCGTTCTGCTGATGTAAGGAAGTAATGCACACTCCTGGACAAACTTTAGTGTTGCTCATACAAAGAAATGTTCAACCAATATAGGCTTTTGAAGGCCAGTGCAGAGTTTAGGATGGAAGCTACTGATAGTTCATAGTATTTGCTGCTATTCAGTGTCTTTAAATTTGATCATTGACATGGCAAAAGCCTCAGCAACAGCATATGGACTAAGGGGCTCAGTCAAGTCCATTTGAACTGAGGATAATAATAGTTAAAATAAATAAATAAATAATAGCAACAACAATACTACTACTACTACTACTACTAGTAATAAGAATATTAATAATAATAATGAATTGCATGCTCGTGTAGATTTGGATCAATATGTCACATTAGATTCAATTTAGGTTCAGGGCTTCCCACGCACAACCAGTGTTGTGCTAATCAATTATGCAACACATATATAATCAAATAAATAGCATTATATCACTTATTGGCTGATAGGTGATATCAAAAGCATGTTTTAAAGCCTTTGATAATCATCATCTGTGTGTGTGTGTGTGTGTGTGTGTGTATTGGTCTTATACAGGAGAACATGTTGTTTTGTGACTCTTGTGACCGGGGCTTCCACATGGAATGCTGTGACCCTCCACTCACGCGGATGCCAAAAGGTAAACAAACAGGACTGCTCCTTTAACCCAACACACATGCACAGTCACCGCTTAATTTAAACTGGATCTGTTCTACTTCTGCAACAGCCAGATAAGCTCCTGCATAACTATACTATAGGACCATCATAGCCATACCAAGATGTGTAGCAAATGACAAAATGTCTCTGGTGGCTTTACCCCGCCGATCTGTAATGAAGAAGCTAATGCCAAACCATTAAGTGCTAATGGTGCTAGCTACCTCCCAGCGCGTGTCAGTAAATGCACCGAAGCCTGGCTTGTCTAATCCACTTTGTGTGTGTGTGTGTGTGTGTGTGTATTTGCGCACCTGTGTGTTTTCTCTCTCCCAGGCATGTGGATCTGTCAGATCTGCCAGCCCAGGAAAAAGGGAAAGAAGCTCTTACATGAAAAGGCAGCACAAATCAAACGGCGCTACAACGCACCACTGGGACGGCCCAAGAACAGGTAAAGAAAAGCCTCCAGCTAATGGCGTCTTCCTTCACTGTCAGCCCAGCAGAGAGTTGCAGCAAGACACCATGCATCAGCCTCTAGTGCACAAACCTGAAGTGTGTACACATAATGAGAGTAAAGCTGTTTTTAGATCAGAGATATTCACAGACAAATGATTTTTTTTTTTAACCAAGAATTTTGGGTGGGTAAACATCTCTGTTTCAGTTTCAGGAAGAATTTTCCATTAGCCTGATATTTTTGCTTTCCTGATCACATCCCTGAATATAAGTGTGATACTTTTGAAAGTCATCAGACAATAATGTCTGCATCTTTAACCTTTAAAAAGTCAAAATAAGAATATGATATCTTTATTACTCAGTGTGAGAATGTATGCTTCATAGGTGTCAGAAGTATATAAATTAGAAGTGCATCACATAGCACAAGTGAACACAAAGGGCTTACTCTGTGTACATAAATTTAAGTTATTAGAATAAAATGTTTGAGTAAGTAGTGATCATTCAAAGTAGTGATCGATCTTAGGCAGTTTTTGGAAGAGGCAGGGTGTCTCAGGTCTCAGTGATGTACTGTGTTATTCATTTTGTAACGATATCGTGGCACTAAAGCTGGTGCCTGTCTCAAAGTTGACATATTGGTTTGAAAGCAGCCATAGTCTTGGTCCAGCAGGTTTACGTGAGGTTCCAGAGGCAGGGCTCTTCACCTTTACACCATCTGTGGGCTCACTCAGCCATGTTCCCCCACTGACACTCGTCTCAACCAATCTCCTTCCTTCCCCTACAGGCCGGGGCGGCCCTTCAAGAAGCTGGGTGGGCGCGGTCGACGGAAGCGCTCTGCCTCCCCCAACTCCTCCTCTAGTTCCTCCTGCGAGGGTTACCCTGGCGACGACCGGCTGTTGTTCTCGCTGCGGGAGGACGACGACCCAACGCAGAGCGGCCTTCGCTTCAACAAGAAGACCAAGGGCCTGATTGATGCCCTCACAAAGTTCTTCACACCGTCACCTGAGGGACGCAAGGCACGCCAGGAGGTGGTGGACTATTCACAGCAGTGCCGCATCCGCAAGAAAGCCAATCGCAAGGGTGACGGAGATGACAGGACGGGTAGGCAGGCCTTGTACTTGTACACTTTATAGCTACTTACTCCAAAATTTTATAGATATAACTTAAATTTATGGGAAAGGTGTTGGAGATTGACTGTTTCTCCTACTCAATTGTAAAACTGCTAAAAATACAAAGTGTTTTACTGACTTGTGAATCAATTGATTGAACAACATGAACAACAAAAATATAGTATAATATGCCCATTCTGCAATTGTGTTTATGGGTCCTTAGTTTGGTTAAAGGCTTTTCTGAAAAGATAATCAGTAACATGAGGAAAAAAGAGGGCCAAGGCTAAGTGTCTGCATGCAGTTTGTCAAGATATTAATCGCACTGTATTAGGGTTTGTTAGTGTCCTGCTTTGCCAACATGCTGTCTTTGTACTGCTGGCTCTTGTCATGCAGTGTGAGAATGGTAACATCAGGATTTGTTCCATCATTTGCTTATTTTGACCCGTGTAGAGGGGGTGAAATATCCCACTGCCAACTGGCTGGCCATTGTGGTTGAAGCACTGTTGCTAAAATCTGTCAGCAGACATCTTGGTATTGTGTGTCGCAAGCCTCTCGCTAGTGAGATGTTAATTTTGATGCTGTTTCCTTCTCCAGACAATCAGGAGGGCAGCGACTGGCGTGACGACGACGACAAACTGCCAGGCCACGAGAACCTGACGGAGAAAGACATTGAACTGTTCAGACACATCCAGGAGCTGGCACTACAGGTACACAAACGCATAAAATAGTTTTTTTGCTAAAAGTCTACCTCCAGTGATCTGACGCACAGTTGTTCAACCCTAAGTCCAAAAGGATGAACAGGCACAGCACTCTCTTTGTAATATTTTATTTTAAGCTCTATTTCACTTTGATTCAGCTGTGATCCATCAGTCACACGGAGTTTTTGAGATGAGTGTTTTCAGGAATCCTTAAAGATTCGAAGTGGCTGCTGAGGTCAGCAGTGGAGGGCTTTGATGCATGTACCCATATCGGTGTCTTTGTGGTTCTGATTGAGAACAAATGAGAGAATGAGAGTGTGTGTGAGAGCCAAAGTGTATTGTTTTACTACCATGTGGTGCTGGAGTGTGTTTGATCAACAGACAGACTGGTAGCAGATGCTGAGTTTCCCCTCATCACTGAGCACGCAGCTAATAATAATCCCGCTAGCATGCTAGGGAGTTGTATGCACGTGTGGAAGTGAGGCTTGGGTTTGTAACGGCTCTATCTGAAGGCACATTGGCTTTATAGTGTATTGTTGGTTGCATGCACTTGGAAGCTGTGTTTCTTGTGTGTATGTGTGTGTTTGTGCACCAAGTATTTTCCTCACTTACCATACAGGGGTGTGTATATGGTCCTTGTCCAGTAATCCCTAGTGTGTAATCTCTCTGTCTGCCCCATGCTCTGTTAATCCTTCGTATTGTAAACTTGGACTTGACCTCCCTCTTGCGCTCTCCTGTGTTCTCTTTCTCTTTCCTCTCTCCTCTTCTCTTCCTCCGTCTTTATCGCTTGCCTTTACAGAAAGTCGGGGTGACAGGCCCACCAGACCCTCAGATGCGCTGTCCGTCTGTCATCGAGTTTGGCAAATACGAGATCCAGACTTGGTATTCGTCTCCATACCCGCAGGAGTACAGCAGGTAAGACAACATATGGTCATGCCTTTTAACACAATGCACTTGGCATTTAGTCCAGCTAGCAGGCCGGGAAATGAAATGACACCACCCTGTTATTTAGCAAACTGTGTAACTGGATACCTCTGCCTCAAATGTAGGTGCATGACTCTAAATGAATATGTTTGCTTTATCTGTTGGCTTTACATATTCACCAGCAGAAAAATTGTATTTGCTATCGATAGATATATGGTTGGATAAATCTGATACTGGCCACTCATCCATCTCCGACATGATTGAGGTTCCTCCCTGAGCACTGCAAGACAATATATCAGATGGCTGCTCAAAGTACTCATTCGTATCTGGTGTGCAAGAATCTTAAACAGCAGCTTCAAGGCTGTCAGTTTGTAAAATGCGCAATGAAACGCACCCCATCCTTTATTAAAGAGTTGCCTCTGTTCTTGTATCTGTCCCTTCATCATCTCATGACCCCCCCTTCCTCTCTCCCTCACAGACTACCCAAGCTCTACCTGTGTGAGTTCTGCCTTCGCTACATGAAGAGTCGCAGCATCCTCTACCAACACATGAGGAAGTGCAGCTGGTTCCACCCTCCAGCCAACGAGATCTACAGGAAGGACGATGTGTCTGTGTTTGAGGTGAGGGGCAGGATGGGACAGAAATGAGAACAGAAGGATAGGAAAAATGGTGGCCCTGGTCTGTCAGTGAATGAAAAGAGGGAAGTAGGGTCGCCCTGGTAGCTCACCTGGTAGACTGTGTACCACGTATCAATGCAAAATCCTTACTGCAGGAGCCTGGGTTTGAATCTGGCCCGTGCCAGATGTCATCCCCATTCTCTCTCTCTCTCTCTCTCTCTCTCTCTCTCTCTCTCTCTCTCTCTCATGTCTTTCCAGTCTCTCTCCGCTGTCACTATCAAATAAAGCAGAAATGGCAAAAATATCTTGAAAGCAAAGAAAAGAGGGGGGAGACATAGAGGGAGAAAACTATGTGAGAAAGTGAGAGAGGATGAGAATGTGGTGGAAAGAGAGGCCGCTGCCTCGCCTGCAAACCACAAAGCTGCTGCAGCCACATCCTTTATCTGTTTGTTGATGATATTGCTCTTCTCCCTGCTTTGTAATTTCACCTGATGTTAGGGGCCGCCACTTGTCACTACGTACAAGACTGCAGTGCTAGTATTGCAACAACGTCAGCAAATTGACACTTTTGAAATATTGTTTTTTGATCGCCTCTGCTTTATGGGACAACCACAGTGGAAAGAGACAGGAAAGTCAGGGCAGAGAGAAGGGATGACATGCAGCAAAGGGTGCGGGCTGGATTTGATGGTATGAATTACATGGTAACCCTTTGATATGACTTAGATTTTGCTATTTTCTCCCCTGAATATTACAAGTACTCAGTGCTTTCTCAGGATTTTATTCTTGATCTATGATGATGATAATGACAATTAGCATATTGATGCACACCTGTGTGGAATCCAGTCTAGTTTGTGAGCTTAACATCACCATTGAGTGTATTCATAAATTCCGAAATAAATATGTAATATGTAAATATGCTTGTTTTGCCCTCAGCACAGAATTACAATAGTAGAACAGAGCAGAAAACTTCTTGATTGACATTCAGAAGTTGGAGCAGCAGCCTTGTTACATAGCCAGGCAGTGGCTCAAACTGCCAAGCTAACCAACTCTAAAACTGAGTTACTATGTTGCCTTAAAAAAATCTGTGTTTTATCTTTTCTGCTGCAGTCATAAGCTGTTGCTGGGATAATAAGAATACTTTTCCTACTGAAATACGGGTTTGATATCACTGTTCAAAAACTGTGCAAGCCTAGCCATTATAGGAATAATATATTGTTCATTGCACTGGAGAACAACAGTTTTGTCCTTTTGAAAATTACATGACTGACGGCTTAAAGCGAAGCAGCACCTCTGAATCTTGGAGGTTTGCGCCCAGTGTAATCCAGTGGAACGGTGTCTGCAGGCCATGGCCACTGCAGCTTCTGTTTCCTGGCTCCGCAGTCGATCCTCACTCAGCAGTGGAACTGGCAGAGGAGAAGAACAGAGACAGCTGGCTAGCTGCCAACCCGCCCCCCTTCTCTCTCTCTCTCTCTCTCTCTCTCTCTCGCTCTGTCTCTCTGCTTCTGTCTGTCTCTTTCTCTCTCTCTCAGTCTCTCTCTGTCTCTCAGTCTCTCTCTGTCTCTCTCTCTCTCTCTCAATCTCTCTCTCTCTCTGTGTCAGGGTCTCCAGAGACTGAGCTGAGATCATTGTCTGACACTGGAGTCTCTCTTCGCTTCGCCTTTATTTTGTCCCTTGGCTTTCTAGCAGCAGTTTAACGATGTGTTTCTAGAAAGTAATGCGCTGGGAATAAACAGGACTTTGCCATCATTGTAGTCTACTTAAGTGTGTGTGTGTGTGTGTGTAACCTGCAGGTTGATGGCAATGTGAGCACAATCTACTGTCAGAACCTGTGTCTGCTGGCCAAGCTGTTTCTGGACCACAAGACCCTGTACTACGATGTGGAGCCCTTCCTTTTCTACGTCCTCACCCAGAACGACAACAAAGGTTGCCACCTCGTCGGCTACTTCTCCAAGGTACCGCCATGACAGTCCCCATCACACCCCTGTAACTCAGTCTGCTTGCCCTGTTCAAAGTGGATTTAATGTATTTTCAATGTAGTAATATAGAAAGCTATGTGCCTTCCACCACTGCATAGCCTTAATGGAGACATTCCAGACTTGGTGGCCACCAGAGACCCAAATATGACCCATTTGGCTGTGCAGTGTGTACACAGTGACTTACAATATAATGGATGACAGCAGGGAAATTGGCAAGCAAGGGTGTCTTAATCCTTAATCCTTCCTGCTATCTTGTGCCTGTGCCACTTTAAAAAAGAAAAAAAAAAGTTGATCAACCACTACCAAGTGAGTAAATTTAGATTTTAGTCCCAAGACAAAGCATCACTTCCAATGTTTAGGCCCTTCTTACACTTGTTAGTGTTTGACTGCAGGTCTGCAAAGCATGGAAAACCTGTTCATGCTGTTGAAGAGCTGCTGTAATTTTCTATTCAGTGATTGCTGTTGTTAAGAATTATTTATAGCTGTGGAGTGATACTGCTTAGATGAAAGTCCAGCTGAAAGTCCAATTTCCCAACCACTCAGCTTTCATCACGCCAAACACTTGATGGATATTTTTTTCTGTCAATATCCATACATATCCAAATGGAAAAGGTGTATGCCTTGTCAGCTAATAGTTAACCCAATAACCTCATGTTACATCAACAGGAGATAAGTCGTTACCAGAGTATAGGAAGCCCGCTTACTTTACATGTTAGTGTTGGCTTATGTCTGCTGTGTGCTGCAGCCTGGGAGTGCAGTTCACACATTATCAACACAGCTCCGGGAAAATGTAGGATGATTGTCAGCGGGGTTGTGGTTCAACACCACTGTGCTATGGAGAGAGCTCAAGTGTGAAAACCCACGTCAGAAATGATGTATTAACAGGAATAAGATCTAATTATGTCTGCCTAAGGGCATACTTTTTCACCTTCATAGTAGACGCATTTTACTGCCTGGCCAACAGGTCATATATTTTGCTAAATCAGGGTTGGAAATATCCACTAGCCATCACCCACATGCTTGAAAATGGCTTCTCTCTCTCTCTCTTTTTTTTTTTTTTGTTAATGGCCTGTCTGTCGTTTGGTGTTGGTTTTCCACTCTAAAATTTTATAGGTAGAGCAGTGTTTGTCAAGCTTTGGAATATAGAAGAAAAATCCTTCTTACTGTGTAATTGCACTAGAGTTTCAGTGCTGTTTCCAAATCACTGCCATTCAATTGAAGATTTTGTGGCACACACTGTGTGCCATATCATGCAGAGGTTTGACAGTGGTTGTATTTTGACACAGCAGTCTTGCTCAGTGTTGCTTTCTGAGTCTCTAGCTCCCTGATTAAGTGAGGTGCATTGGACTAGCTTTTACAGAACAACTGTTGGAGCAGACATGGAGAGGAAAATGTGGACGTTTAAATGAAATGGCAACACGTCAGCATCACCCCTTACTGGTGGATTCCTCTGAACATGCAAGTGCTCTTTTTCTGTCCCCAGATAAAAGCTGGGTGCTGTGACACCCCCTTGCACCTCTGTGTAATTTGCGAATGCAGGTGCGTCCATTAACATGCGGCCTCACTGCCAAAACGCAGTGGTTAGCCAAGGATCACACCATCATCAGCACTCTCCTGTGCACCCGCGCAGGCATGCTCTACAGTATGGCTCCATGCGTTTTTTTCTCATGTTGGAATGTGTGTGTCTGTGTGTGTGTGTCTGTCTCTCTGTCTTCCCTCTCTCCAGGAGAAACACTGCCAGCAGAAATACAATGTGTCATGCATCATGATTCTTCCACAGTACCAGCGCAAGGGCTATGGACGCTTCCTCATCGACTTCAGTAAGCCTCAAGCAGAGTACCAAACACTAAACCCACACG
>OMLB01036016.1:8081-23175 GCA_900302555.1 Myripristis jacobus | reverse complement strand
GTCGGGGTAAAGTTTCACTGGGTTTTCCACAGGAGGCCGTTGGAAGAGCCGGGCCCCGCTCCAGGAAGCCCAATCTGTTTTGCTTTACGTTCATTGGCTGGTGTGATGAAGGCCTCTGAAGCCTCACAACCAAGCCAAGGCTAGTCTTATTTATCTAGTCTGTTTTCAACTCCTATATCTGTCTTTTTCCATCTCCCTACCCACCTCTCCCTCTGTATCGCTTCGTGTTATCGCCCTCTCCTCTTGTCTGCAAGTTTGATTAATATTATTACTATGTCGGGCTATTTTTATGTGTGTGTGTGTGTGTGTGTGCGTGCCTTTGTCTTAGCATGTAGGAACAAGAGGTTGAACAGGGGTTGAGTGGATCCAGAGAGCTGGCAGGTGCATTATTGCAGCAGGCTCTGCCTAGCTTGACGCGTGTGTTCCTAATCTCCTAGTGATATGACAAAGCTGTGTGGGAGCCTTGGCTGGATCTCTTCTGTATGCTGGGTGTGACACGCACACTCACTCACACACACACACACTCTGCAAGCCCCACACCCATCCTCTCCCGTCTGTCCAACACAGACACATGCACTCATTCTCACTTGCGTTGCCCTCTTGACCCTGTGGGGACTCACCGCGAGGAACGTCCACCTCCTGGCACCCTCTCGCTGTAGATGTGAATGTGTTTGTGCTATGGAAGCTTTATATGGCCATCATAACATTCATTCAATTGTCAAAACGCACACATGTATGCACTCATGCACACACAAATACACACACAGAGCAGACAACATCAGAGAGGGGGACCTGAACGCATCGCGAATTCAGCAACAATTTCAAGCCTGTTTAGCTCCAGGTAGGCCAGTGTAGAAGAATGCAGCGTGGTTGTAAGCATTTGACCTGGGCTGGTGTGGAATAGATTACATTAAAGCAAGCTCTTTTACCTTCTATTCCTGTCTTGATTTAATCTGTGGAGGAGTTCAGCTTCTTGGAAACTCAACAGCAAACATACACGGCAGTCAAGGGCTGCATAGCTCCACCACCTATAGGCACTAATTTGAAGAAACTGCTCCTTTTTTTCCCCAGTTATGCTTGTTTTATTATCATCTGTGGACGGCATAGACAGAGGCCTTGGGCTTGGTCCTCATTATAATTGGTTTTCTGCTTGAACTTTCAAAAACTGTCACATCAAAACAAGAAAAATATTTCCTCTGTTTTCTTTTGATTTGATTTGGCTATAGGCTTTGCATTCAGATGAGCTTCTCGACAAAGTTGTCTTTGGCATCGGTTTCTACATTTCTTCCAAATAATGTAAACAGCTTCCATTATATATTCATAATTGCCCTGATATGTGCCTGATTTAGGACAAATTTTTAACACAGATTGCTTTAATTTGCACCATTTTCATCCTCAGTTTAGCTAAACTGAAATTTTAAGAGGATAGAAGACCACGCCTAGTTGAAAAACAACAACAACAAAAAAGAAATAAATAAAAAAAGTGCAGGCCCTCCCCCACTCACACGCGTACACACACTTATTTGACTTGAAGACATGAACAGATTACATGTGCATGGGTGTGTTTCATGTGTCTCACTTCACATGGAGCAGGAGCACAAACTGTAACACAGGACGAGGGCAAATTCTTGTTGGACCCGAGCCGATGCATCTGACCGTGCTGACATTTTGTGCAGTGACATCATCAGAGGGAAGGATAGTTTGTAGCCATACATTCAATCAAATTGTCATAGTTTAAGGTGTAAATAGAGCAGACCACACACGCAGAAACAGGTCAACAGCAGCCTTTTTAAATATCTTTAGGATTTTTCTAAATATTTACAACATTACAAATTCAAAGGGGATTTATTATTTAGTGCGCTGCCATTATAACATTTTCTAAAACAGCCTTCTTGGTGATACCCGACACTTGTCATCACAAACATGTTGGTCTCTAATCTGTGTTTTTACAGTTTGTTCCTCAGTCTCCTCCAGCTTCGCCCCAGAGACCTCTATGCATCATTTGAGGCTCATACAATTCACTGCTTCCCATGCCACCGGCTCCTACCGGCCAGATAGAGGCATTTTTCGCCACTTAGAAACACACACTCCGAGTCCGATCCCTTCCTCCTTAATATGTCCTCTATTACCATCAGGCATTTATGCCTGTTTTTTCTACTTCAGTAACCACTGAGCGCTGGCTTCATTAAAACTAATTGAATCGGAAACATGTCTGCCTTAGGAAACATTAACTCTTTCTATAAAGGAAATTTCCGATTTCATTTTGTCAATAAGGTCAAAGGACTCAGCTCGTGTGTTCAATACTGATGCATGTTGTGCCCATAAACTTAAACTGTAGGGCTATGTCACTGGTATGCACAGTCTATGTAACCAAGCCACTGGGGTTTCTGGTGGTGATATGTTCATTTGTAAGTCTCACCCTACCTGCTTTTCATGTTTTATTCCATTTCTGCAAAGAGGCAGAAATGGAATACCACCATAAGGTCCAGTCAATTTCATTGCATTATTAATTTCTTGTGGTTTGCAGAATTGCCTCGGTACAAACACCGCATTAATGGATTTTGCTGACCACACTTGAAACAATAATTTGATGGCATCCGTCAGAAATCAGTGCGCAATTACAGACTATACACAGCTGTTTAATATGAAGTAAATATTTATGAGTGATCTGACTAGACATCAAGTTCAGTCAATCTTCTTTGAAAGGATCTTTGCAAATGATTAACCTCATTTTACTGGTGCTGTCTGGCTTGGTAATGGCCATTAGAGCTAAGAAGGACTGAGGCCTTTGATTTTTGGCTCCTCATCATTCACAGCTTGTCGCATCCCTTCATCCTTCATACATGGCTGCTGAATTGATTGTCTGTTTAGTCCTATGAATGATAAAGCTGCTCTGGGCCACAGGCTGAGAGAGACAGACAGGGCCCACCTCCATCTATATGCAAGGTGGTGTTCTTTATTCCTTTTTTTGCCTCACCACTTGAAAATCAGCTTTTTGCATTATTTATTCGACAATCATGAGCATTTCAATATGGTAAATCAAATAAGTCACAGTAATATAACTATAGACACTCGTATCCATAAGGCCATGCACTCATCATTCAGCTCATTATTCATTCATTTTGGTTTGTGCTATAGTTGCCGGGCCTCGTGGGATTCATAAGTTGTGTACTCAACATGTTTTAACACCGGCTCAGAAGTGCTCGCAGCTGCCCTGTGCCTAAACAGTGGAAACACAACATGAAAAAAGTCAATTGTGAATTCTAGCGAAGGTGGCCTGGATGCAGATCACTGGATAATGTGAAATGATCAAGGAGTGCTGAGGATAGGATGGGAGTATTACTCAAATAATTTACACCCTAGAACATGGTGACATGATAATAATTGAAAGGTTGAAGACACTGACGATGTTAAAACAGCAGTGTACACTGACTTAAGTTACTTGAAACATTTTCAGTTGGTGAAATAGTCTGCAAAGTAATAAACATCTCATGGCATTTTGTTTATAAAAATGCCTAAAGATCTATTTCAAATATTTTCAGAAGTGTAACTTTGGATGAAATGATTAAGTGCCTCAAAATGACTTTTTTGCATAATTATTAAAATGTAAAGAAAGATAATGATATGTTGCCATGATTTCCTCAGGGTTTGTTTTTGCCAAAGTTAATTAACAGGCAACATCATTGTACATTATGCACTACAGCAGTTTGTATCATTTTTCCTCTCTGTCTCCCAGTAACTGGCTGCAGCACTCTGGTCTTGACTGCTATTTCAAAAAAAAAAAAAAAATTCACCTTGAGCCACTCCATCAAAACAGCACTACAGCAGTGATGTGAGCAGCGGTGAGGTTTCCTCTTCAAATGTGTGCCAAGTCCTCATATAGTACAAAGGTGAAAGGTCAAGTGCTCTCTCACCATGGGGATCACATGAATCAAAAGGTCTAGCTTATCTTGGTTTCCTAACATGGTAATTCATACATTAGACCCTCATCCTAAAAGTAAGTCACTGCCGATATTGTCAACATAAGAACCCTTACAAGAGTTAACAGGACTCCATATTGCAGCCAAACGAAAATGTGTCCTTTGTAGTTAGTGCATGGCTCCCGATAGAATAGTTGATATTAACGGTCATTTCAAATATACTACCACAGCGTCCCTGCCAGCAGACTAACATACTTATAGCTGCAGCGCTCAGCTCCTCAAATCCACCTATATCGCACACACGAGCCTGTCAGACTGCATCATAAAGTCATAAAATTAGACAAAAATGCAGCCATGTGCAGCTGTGCATGCAGCACGACCCGTGATCATCACTCTGCGTGTGTGCTTATGTGTGTGTGTGTGAGAGAGAGAGAGAGAGTGTGTGTGTGAGTGTGTGTGTGTGTGTGTGTGTGTGCGTGCGTGTGCGTAAAATGGTGCTCCTGCAATTGTGAAGCAGCACTCTCAGAAGCTTGGATGCAGGCTTGTAATTTGGAGCCTTTCTCAGTTCCTCTACAAGCACTTAGCAGCAGATACAGGCACTGTTCCTCTCACAGAGACAGGCACACGGCTACCTTTACCTGCTGGCTTCAGCTCAGGCGGCTCTTTCTCCTCTGCGGAAGCCAAAGACATGACTGAACAACAGCAGTAGCCTATATTTCATTTCATTACTGTAAACCTACTCACACTGACATGAAAATGTCTAGTAACCTTCCACTGATGTGAAGCGTGGGGAGGAAATTAAGTCATAGGCCCAAGATCTTAATGAATTTTGATTCAAAATCCCCTAGCATATTCATGCACAAACACTGACAGAAGTATTTGCTACATGTGTCATATTTTATTGTGTAGAGATAGACATTAAAAATCTAACTGTAGTTTGAGTCAATAGAAGGAACTTGTGACATTGTAACGCACCCTTATTTCAACAGATCTGCTAAATGTCAGCAAACCGGTTCTGAATGTAATCCCAATTTGCCTTGGAATTAGTACTTTACAGTGACGATCTAATTATTTAGACAATTTATTGCCTCCTGCTAATATCTCTCAAAAGAAGCTGTTCCTTTCAGCTTGATCATGTGATAAATGTGGGATCATTCTGGATAAGTCCCAGACATCGCCTCGGAGCCTGGCGTCACTTCTCTGCTCGGATCCACTGAAGGAGAGGGACTCTGACAGCGGCACGGTTTTAATTCGTGGCCAATCGATGCCGTAGATGTTAGTTGGGTTTTTTTTTTTAATGTCTTACATGTTTGCAAAGTATAGGCTACAATATGCAAATTAGATGCGCAACAAAATCCAAAAGTGATTTGAAGTGCATTTGTATTTTGCCAGCCCATAAATTGGAGTAAAGGATAGAAGACCCTTTTTTAACCAAAGTGTAATCTGTGTGATTTGGTGATTTAATGCCTTATAAAGAGCGAAGCTGCATAGGAAATCTGAATAGCACAGGGGCTCAGAGTTTACGTCCCGCGAGGGGTTGAGGGGCGACGGGGGCAGTAACAGGTTTCTCATGAAACTACAATAAAGCAACAAACTATTCAGTCCGAGCTATTTCAAACAGCACATGCCTTCTCTTTCGCTCGATCCGCCTCTCTTTAAAGTCAACCTGTAGAAATTAAATGACTTGATTGTGCCAAAATATCTTTCTGAGCCACAGGAATTTCAAAATTAGTCAGAGATGCGCTTGTGTGTCCGGCAGCAGGACATGGGCCTACACCTGTGCCGGAGTCAAGGAACAAGCAGCTCTTGAATCTCACATGTTTCCAGCTCTTTTCAGCGACACTCTCTGTGCAGATGTGTTTGTTTGAAGTGGTCTTTTGTTTCAGTCGGCCCTCTGCTCAACGAAATTTGGTGACTTAAATGCGCTGGAAAAGGACTGTTTGGCCGTGGTGCTGTCTGCCTGGTCGGCGTGGAGAGATAGGATCATTGTCTACATTTGCATAATACAGGTGATGTCAAATGAAATGGTGGAAATAGCCACAGAAATTAATTCTCAGTTGAATAAAGATAATTCAAAAGTGAAGATTTATTATTATTATTGTAAATATTATTTTAATCCTTTTAATCCTAATCCTTATTCAACAAGTTAGTCCAATCAGAAAGTCAGACTTTTATTCGCATCAGCTCGCGTCAAGGAATATCCGGCGGCTCTGATTTATAAATTCTGAGTTTCCGTTTTGGTAGATTTTAGGACTGAATGTTTAATCCAAACGAAGAATAACCTATGATATGAATTAAGCCGACGTCCAATACAAATAGACATTATACAATGAAGAGATGGCTTGTTGTGTCTAACCTCATTCATCGCCTTAACAGCCTTTGATAAAAAGCTTTCTTTTTTTTTTTACATTAATCAAATATTCGAAATGCGCAGAAGAGAAAAGTTTTAGGTGGTTTCCAAATTAGATGTGTTTTAAAATGTTATTTTGATAACTGAAATTTCTGCTCCATGGGCGGAAGAATAAAATGAGCAAATACTGAGATGTGATTTTTTTTTCTGCAGTAACAGATTTTTGTTTGAACAAAACAGACAATTCAAACTTTTAAAATAAAACAGCAGTGGGCCTGAACATCATTTGCGAGAAGCTGATAGTTTTTAAAAACAAGAAATAATTTTACCTACATGGACTAAATGGGTCTATATACTTTTACAGTAGCTTTAGTTAAACTTGAATTTCAGTGGCCTGCAAGTGAAGTATAATTAATTATTGCGTCATTAAATTGTGCATATCTTTGCTCAGTTAGTGACTGTAAACGTTATTTATAACAGGCATTAATATTTGGCGAAGGGGTAAAAGAAAATTAAGCATATAGTTAGAACTCAAATGATACATTTTATTTCCTCCTGGTGCTGAAGTGGGCTATTTCGATCAGGGAAATTGGCTTTTGGGAAACAAATTAATTTCAGAGAACTTATTTAGCAAAGAATTGATTTAAAAGTTTTATTTGTAAACATTAAATATTTCTTTCTCTCTAAAGGTTTTGAATTCGGCACCAAATGCGTTGCAGTAGTCTAAATACATCATATGATGGCAAGGATGTAGGCCTATCACACACTCATGAACCTTTGATATAAGATGGAGTTTTCATTTCCAAACGTGTTAAATCATAACTACCTAGACGTATATAAGACATGAAACATAGACAACGTGCTCAGCATGAATTTTGGATGGATTGAAATCGTTTAAATTGCACCATGCTTAGTGTAGCTCTTGGCAATAGAAATAATAAATATATAGAAACGTTTATATTCAACAGCAACAATACTTACAACACATACAAACAAGGAATGTCTGACAGTTTTACAAACACCATGGGTCCCTCATTTTCTATACAGATGAGATACTTTTCCACATATGCGTCATACATAAAAGGTGTGCCAGTACTACGAATCTGTATCAAATCTAGCAGACTACATAGTGTCCGGTATATATTGTATATAGACATCACCTCAGCAAGTGCCTATAAAACCTAGAACATGCGTTGTCTTTTCTTTCAAACCTTGGGATCCTGACAGAAACACATAGGCACGAGTCATAAAAGAAAAAAAAAGAAAAAGAAAAGAAATCTCTTCATTATAACAAACTTTATACACGTTATAAATTGATGCATTGGACGCATCACATAATCTATCATAATATACAGTGTGTGTATATATAAATGGAATATATTACATCTGAGTATGCTTAATCAGTGGAGCTGATGTTAAATAAACAGTAAGTGATAATTGCAAGACCGGATTAATTTTGTTGACAATTTGTCCATTTGGAGAGAAATTCCCCGCGGTGATTCATTCATTTGGCACTCACAATAATTTCAAGGAATTACATGGCAATCAAAACGAGGGCTCAGTTCTTTGTTTTCATCCTGTTAATCTTTTTTTTCCTCATGAATCCTTACTCATAATAGGTATTGTTGTTCTAATAGCCTACGGAGCTTGCAAATATTCAGAAATAATATGTTAAAAATCTGTCAGGCTGACTCAAACAGAGTCTTTGGAAGTTCTTTGAGGTCTCGCCATTGAGCCAAAGCGTCAAACTCAGAAAGGTAGAGTGTCGAGGAAAAGTTTGTCAATTATTGCTGGCGGTGGGACTAGGTCTTCTAGTTTTAAGTAAAAGATACGCTGCAGACCTTGGGTACAGAGTGTGCGGAGTTCAGGGAGCTTTCCCAAGAGTTTTGACAAGTAGTTGGGACGATTCAATCCACCGCCATTGAATGTCACTTGATCTTTGAGGCAGTTGACTATCTTGTTTTGAAGATCCTCAACTCTCTTGGGTTCTTTAAGCCCGTGTCGCTCTGAAATGTAAACACATCAGGAAGAACCGACTCAGTTATTCTGAAAATAATTTCCGAGAAAGCAATCTCCCCTGTATTGCATGCGCAGTCGAAACGTAACATTTCCAGATGACAGTTTTTACGCACCTGTTACCATGGCCAGCGCCGCGATGCAGGAGAAAGCTGAGATGTCTATATTCATGCTCTGCAAGTTAGAAGAAAACTCCACGATAGCGTCCACCCATTCCCCAAATCCACGGACGCACTGTAGCCTGTGTAAGACCACTCCATTACAAAAAATAAGTTTGCCTTCCACCGGGTTGGACCTGCAATTAATAACAAAGTGTCATTAATTACCGTTGGCTATAAATGGGAATTTAAGAGCCTCCTAATTATTGGGCAGCTAATAAAACCAAAAGCAGTGGAGCCTGAAGGAGGGGCTGGTGTTCATCCAGGGCTTAGGTTATTTTTGTAATTACGCAGCTTACCTGTATGCCAGTCGCAGAACAAAAAGCTCAAGGAAGGCTGATTCGAAGAGGAGATCTTGGTCTTGTTTTGGTAGATCACAAAACCCGGGGATCTTCTCCGCCCAGCCTCGGATAATCTCCATGGAGCCCGTCAGGAGATCATAGAACTGCTGGATGTGCTGAGTGTCGTCTCCAGTCATTTGGTAGTCAGGGTTAGCCTGGAACTGGAATTTAATTTAAACAGCGCTTTAATGAGGTCCTTTAAAATATATAATCCGTGAAATTGCAAAAGCCCATTTCCAGGAGAGAGAGTGCTTTTTTACTATTAAATTCATGTCTTCTTTTTATTGAGTTCTCAATTTCAAAGCAATTTACTTAGTAAAATATGCCACATTAAAAGCCTGACAAAGTTAGGAATGCAGGGATGTATTGCACAAAACTTTTCAAGGTAATAAACTGTTGCCAAAAGCAGGTCTAAATTAAAGAGACCGTCAGTCCTTTTGTTACTCCTTTATCCTCCCAAACTAATGGTAGAACTTTTTTATGTGTATGTTTTTTTCTGGAATTGTTCTTTACTCACTCTGGAGTAGTCCAGCGCAGACATGGAGGGGTTGGAGTCCACATGGGCCCTGACAAGTGCGCTTATGAGGCTCACCGGCGGCGAGGGTGGGGATGGCTCCTGGGGGCTTTTAGGTTTGGATGGTAGGCGTCCTCGTCGACCTTTGAGATTAGCCGTCCGGACAACTGTGTTTAGAGTACGATATGATATATATAAGTCATTATTATATCCTCTTAATGTCGTGCGTAAAAGGTTAAATTCTGATAAAATAGTAATCCTACACTGTGCATTACGCACAGGACATTCCATTATATCAGCGTGAAAATATAAATGGTTGGACTGCCATAATTTAATCCATGGCCTAAACATACCTTCTTTCACCATTCCGACGACAAGGCACTTCTGGAAACGGCAGTACTGGCAACGATTTCTTCGGCGTTTGTCAACAGGACAGTTTTTATTTGCTAAACACACGTATTTTGCATTTTTCTGAACAGTGCGCTGGAAAAAAGAAAGAAAGAAAAACATAAATTCAGCATGTGGGCCTATGTCAGAGACGTGTAGAACACGGACTATGCATTGCTGTATAACTGCTGCAAACATGATGTTGAAAAGATGAAAACGATATTATATCTGTCTCATCTCCTGTTTGGGACTGTTCTGTATGCGCCGAACAAGAGGGGATAGACATTCAGCAAATACAAATTCGTGGTCATTCATATTTTACCCATTCCTCTGAGATAAGCTCTGTGTGAATAAGAGTAGGCGTTTTTTCAAATGGAATTTGATATTAACTGATATAAAGTTTTTACGCATGCACTGTTGCATGATGATATCAGCCATATTTTACACAGCGGGTAGCCTGCATTGAAAATGTGATGTCCTTAAATTTGTATGTAATTTCAACAGAAATTAACACACGGGTATAGTGCATAATAGGAAGCATGCTGCATATCTTGCAAATAATAACAGTAACACCGATTCATGATTTTGCTGTCAGCCCACCTTGAAAAATCCTTTGCAGCCCTCGCAGGTTCTCACTCCATAGTGCTGGCAGGCTGCGTTGTCCCCACATACTGCACACAGACCCTCGTTTGATGGAGATCCTCGGGACGGGGGCGATGGTACTTGGCTGTCCATCAGCTGGTGCCCATGGCCGAGCTGAAGGGAGTGAGGAAAGGCCAGGCCAGCCTGTTTCCTTATAGCGCTGGGTACCGCGAAGCTCTGGCTGTCGAGGCCACGGTGCGCGCCTGGGTTGTCGTGGTTCATGGAGACGTGCAGCGGGCCGTCGAACCGCATCTGACAGCTAGAAACAGGAGTACCAGGGGGGGACTGCTTGAAGGAGAACAGCGAAAGCCTCGACACCGGATTCTTGCGCTGGTCTATCATATGAGAAGTTGCCGCAACATAGTTCTGGTGGAAACTATGGAGGGAGCTCGGATCCTCCCACATGTGATTTGGCTGAACCTGGAAGTTTGGCGTACTTGGGGCATGAGGCGAGGAGGGTTTGAAGTACATAGGCCCAGAGTGAGCCATCATTTCTTCCGACTGAGGTGGCAAGTGGCTCTGCTGATGGTAGCTGTGCATCTGGACTTCCTCCACCTTGATAGAGGACTGTTCTCCAGAGTGGGGCATTTGATACAGACAGGGCGGTTTAACGTCGTAACTGGTGTTATAGTTGTCCATGAATGTACTGAAACTAGGGAGAGAAGTAGTAGCTGTGATCTCAGTGTTGGTCAAGTCCATGCTAAACTTAACAAACTCAGGTGTTAAGAAGTCGCAGCTGTATTCTCCTGCGGTATGGTAGCTGTAGCTCTGGGAAGCAGGACTAGCTCCTTGAGGTGATGATCCATACTGAGCCTGAACGCAGGGCATGGCTGAAAACCAAATGGGCAAAAACTCCTCAGAATTCCTAAAATAAAAGCTGTTCCAACTGCAAGCTATATTATCTTTAAAATTTTATAAATTAAGGAGATATCATTTTACTTTGCACAATTATGTGACAACACTTTATGTATTTAAATTAGAGACAAAAATAAATATGCAACAATATAAAATCTGCATTGTGTAGTAGTAAATAATTTGCCATAGCCTACCTCAAGTCTTCTGACAGTTTTTCGGTGACACTTGAAATGGGTAATGTCAGGAGTTGTATGGGGGTCAGGATTCAAGAAAACGGCTCTGTTCTGGAATCTTCCCCTAATAAAATAGACAACTTTTACATTTACTAGTTTATAAAATAAAGTGTCCTCTAAAGATGATCATAAATTCCATACATCAATCAGAATCAAGTTAGACAATTACGCACAAAGTGTAACCAATTTTGATTACTGTTATTACGCATAACCTCACAAAGGTGGTTAATGAACGAGGGTAGATTATTTAATACGTGCATATAGAAATAATACAACACAAGACGATTTTTCTTTGTTTTTCCATTATAAATGACAGCGCCGTTCAGCATGAATAGAACAACTTGGCGTAATTCACACCGGTGACTTTCACAACTTCTGGCCACAAACAACGAGAATGCTGAAAATTCCCGTTAAGCGTCAAACACACCGCATAGATCTCAGCAGGATGAGCAACAACTCAATACTGTGTCATGCCAACTTGACAGTGAAGGGAGCCGCAGAATACAAAACTGGTTTAAATGGCTCGAATCAAAGTGGCACAAGTAAAGCGCAGGCACGGCGTGGAAATAAATAGACAAACCGACCTTACCTTTTTCACATCAGGATCGTGGCTTTCAATCCATACAATAGGCATGCAGGGGATATTCATCAATTTCTGTAAAAGCTCCAAATCATGAGCGTCGGTACCCAACAATGCCAGGCAAACCGTGTGACTCCGAGCACTGATCGCGACACAAGCATCGACTACCCAGTCTGGCCAATGTGGCTTTGTTTATGTGAGCTCTGGATACCGTGGCCCACGTGTTTCACATGGCAACGTCATCTGCGTCGACACTGACACGGACCAATCCGTTTGGGAACTTTCTCAAGCCCCAATTTTTCTAGTGAGTATGTTTGTCTTGTGGTATGTGTTCTATGCTGCTTCCCACATGGACATTACCAGGGATGTAGTGGAGGGTAAACCCACCTAGACTCAGTTCACCCACCTTTTCATGTGCTTTTTTCTTTTTGCTGATATGAATGTTTGTATGCATCATAGGCATTCTGAGAAGTTTCCAGCAGATGTAAGTTTTGAGGATCGGGCCAATTAGGCAACAGAATCACAAATTAATGTTTACCTGAAAATATAACTGACTTTGTCTGTATTTGTGGTTGCTGATGGTTTGATTCAATCAAAGTTTGATTGTCAGAATGTATACATGTCAGTAGCACTTTATTGCAGAGCCTTGTCAGCTGCTCTCTGTAAAGGTGTTTTTTTGGTATCCAGGTGTTCATGCAATATAATACACAGGTAACGGTGCAGGACACCACCGCCTCTGGAACCCTCCTGAGTTTTGTGATGCAGAGGTGCTATGGCGCACCTAATCTATTGTTTTATCATCATCTTTGTGCAAAGTTGATACGAGGTGAACTGTATTTTTGCCCGGGCACCGTTGTGTCACAATGAAGCTGCCATACCAGACCACTTGTTTGAAATAGGCCTAATGAAGCGGGGGTCAATATTGTTCTACGCTATCTTCTGACAGGTTTTTTTGTATTTCAATTGTGTTCCAAATTTAGACCTCAGCTGGCGTGGGTGTGTGGGGGCCTACCTATTCATAGAGCTCGTACCGTGTATGTGAGCCACTGGAGGAGGAAGAGGGATAATTAGTAGGCCCATAGCCAGTTGTCATGGGCGAACCAATTTACTCTCCAGAGAGGGAAACGTGATAGGAGCGGGCAGAATGGAGAGTGACGCAGAAAACGCTCACGTTGACGCAGTCGCCAAACTAGTCTTTTTGGACCTATTGTTCTGCAATAGACTGACTGATCTGGGTGTAATCTTGCACCAACACACTGTAGCCAATCACACAGGCATGGATTTTAGCGTCCTCATTTTGGCCTGGGCAACAATCCAAGGTGGGTCTAGAGGGTAGAGGGCACATTTTGAGGCGGGATGTAACCCTGTGTAAATCCACATACCTAAGTGGATAACAACAACCAACATCATCTGTCACACAGCCTCTTGTGCTCCTTGCAGAGGAATGATGCACGCTATTATACATTCCACAGCAGCTACCATGAGTGTTGGCAGTCATTTTTTGACTGTCCCATTCTGAGGGAGAGGAGTACCTCTACATAAGGATAGAACTTGAACATGAAAAAAACCCTCTATATATCATGGTTACACTCACCTCTAGAGGACACTATTGTTCACCACCCATACATCAACTAGCTCCTCTTCCCCTCTTCTTAGAATTAACCTACTAATTAACCCAGCCTCATTAACGCGATATAATCACACCAAATCATTTTCAGGTAGGCTATGATAATTGGATATGGCATGCGTTGTGAATGAGAAAAGCCCATGTTTTGTATAAAAACCTATTTAATTCACTCTGTACTACTCCCCACACAGCACTGTGGACATTCACAGCCAGTACTAGAATGTACAAAGTTTGCTTTTTTTTTTTTTTATAATGTAATAACCAACAACACGCCATAATTAACTAATAATTAACGCCATAAATTAACTCGTCCACCCAGCTCTAACTCTATGGTTGCCTGTCACTGTTATTAGACCAGCCTCATTCACTTACAATGGAGGCTTTTTCTCCATCTGCACAAGACGTCACCTAGGCTACTTCAGCCAGAAACTGGACTTCCAACATGTTTACTGAAATCAGCTGTCTATGATTTTCAGATGAAATTATAACTAGGGGCTTGTGTAGTCTAGGCTGCAAAACACAAACCAGATTTGTCTGAAGAGATCCATAACAGTACACTGGTCACACTGTGTAATAGCCTAAATCTACTGTTAACCATTTACCATTTAGAATTTAGAATGAAAACACAATTAGCAGTTTAATTGGCCATTTTACTGAAGAATAATTAACTTCCTCATTTATATGCGCAATTAATTGACAATCATTTGAAAGTGAGGAGCTAGGTTTAATCACATCGAAGTTATTTCCTAAGATTATACATTTAACACTGTTTGACGAGATGACCACTGACTTGCCAGCCGTGCGTGCGGGCGTGCGTGCGTGTGTGTGTGTGAGAGAGAGAGAGAGAGAGAGAGAGAGAGGCTCAGACACATCTTAGTCCTGCATTATATTTAAGTTACAGCTCTGACGACATTTATTCACTCCTTACTGGTCAAAAAACAAAAACAAAAAGCTGCAGCACAGTCATGTCAGCGCTGGTTAATGCACGGCCGTGTCGTCAAGGTCAGAAGATCCTTAAATCCAGTGACAGTGGTGTGGTTTCTTCAGGGTCGACCCGGGGCTAAACCAGGAGCCGGGTCCTGGGGAGAGCGGTCCGTCAATCCACTAAGATGATTGGATAAGACGCTTTCGCCTGTGATTCTGATTGGCTGAACGAGATGTCGATCCCGGAGCAGACACTTCCTGGTTTTGTGCCAGACTATGGTTGTTGATAGCAACCGGATGCCTCCCGGGTGTCAAGCGCCCGTCTCTCACAGACATTATTTAGCGGTGCGCTTGTCGAGGGCGGTAGCTTTAGCGGCTGCGGCACCAAAGTAAGTTCGCGACTTGACGGCTCAGGGCCGGTAACCGAGCGTCTTATTCCAGCTAATGCTAGCATGTCACTAGCTTGTAGTTTGCAGGTGCTCCACAGACTCTGGGCCCACCTTCAGCATCACTTGTCTGATTTTTTTTTTTTTTTTTTTTTTTTTTT
>OMLB01036014.1:18209-31686 GCA_900302555.1 Myripristis jacobus | reverse complement strand
AGAGATAGCAGACAGTGTGCAGGTCTTCACTGCTCTGATGCAGTCTGTTGAGAGAGGCCAGGCTGAGCTCATTGACATGATTGAAGAGAAGCAGAAAACAACAGAGAAACAGGCTGAAGGCTTCATCAGAGAGCTGCAACAGGAAATCTCTGAGCTGATGAGGAGAAGCACTGAGGTGGAGCAGCTCTCACACACTGAAGACCACCTCCACCTCCTCCAAAGCTTCCCATCCCTCAGAGCTCCTCCACACACCAAGAACTGGACAGAGGTCAGAGTCCATCGCTCATCATATGTGGGGAGTGTGAGGAGAGCTGTGGCTCAGCTGGAGGAGACGCTCAGTAAAGAGATGAAGAAGCTGCTTGAGGCTGAGCTGAAGAGGGTCCAGCAGTTTGAGGTGGATGTGACTCTGGATCCTGATACAGCAAATCCCAAGCTCATCCTGTCTGATGATGGGAAACAAGTAAATCATGGTGATGTAAAGAAGAATCTCCCAGACAACCCAGAGAGATTTTCTCGTTGTACTTGTGTTTTAGGAAAGCAGAGCTTCTCTTCAGGAAGATTTTACTACGAGGTTCAGGTTGAAGGGAAGACTGACTGGGATTTAGGAGTGGCCAGTGGGTTGATTGAGAGGAAGGGGACAATATTATTGGGTCCCCCAAATGGTTATTGGACTATATGGTTCAGGGATGGAAAGTATGAAGCTAATGCTGGCCCTGCTGTCCGTCTCTCTCTGAAGTCTCAGCCTCAGAAGGTGGGGGTGTTTGTGGATTATGAGGAGGGTCTGGTCTCCTTTTATGACGTAAATGCTGCAGCTCTTATCTACTCCTATACCGGCTGCAGCTTCACTGAAAAACTCTACCCATTTTTCGGCCCTTGTCCTAATAATAATGGTAAAAACTCTGCCCCTCTTATCATCTCTCCTGTCAAACATACAGTTAAGACTCATCATGTGACTTCCTCTGAAAAGTTTTCATTGTTACCACAGTAAAAATTTAACATATGCAATGATAATACTCGTAATCTCTGTGTTCTGTATATTCTGTTTGATAATGTTTTGGTCTCTGAAGGTATTGCAGCTGCTCCCTGACCATGCAATACCTTTCTTTTGATGACTTCAGTAGCACAGCAACAGCCTTATAAAACCCATATGGTTTGAAAAATCTCAGATATGGAACAATATGAAGAAAACCTCAAATCAATAAATAAAAGAATAAAAGTACCCTAATAACATAATACAAAATGAAATAAATATCAAAAAATGAAAGGAATCAGTGTGTAAAGGCTCATGAATAGATTCAGTTCCTTCACGTTGCTGCTGAATCTTTGTTGTATTTCACAGATAAACCAAGTCACCCCCCACAAGCCCTGGAGAAAATAAGACATTTCCATCACTAGTGCACAAGAAGTGACAAAAACAATGCAGACTAATATTATGATGCTAACTTGAAACTTTGTCTTTGCTGCCCAGCTTTCCAACTTTTAATGTCATCATGAGATTCTCTCAAGAGATTCATTATCATTTAATCAGGTTCACTATATCCCACTTTGTCTTTAATCTAATCTAATCTAATCTCTAATCCACTACTGAAGCATCAAAACTTGACCAGTGTACCTTAACTGGACCAGTTTGTCAAGATCATTGTAACATGTCTAGATGACGAAATGCAAATGTGATATCAGTGTCAGATCATTGCACATATGTTGTTTTTTTTTAATTATTTATTTATCTTGACACAAAAACCTCTACAAACTTGAAAAGAATTACAATAAAAGCTGGTGGATGAAGATTGTGTGGTTGCTGTTATTTTCCCTGCTTACTTTAATTACTTGATGACTGAATGATATAAAAACTGGGAGTATGAGCTTGGTGTTAAAGGTTTCAGCCTAACACTAACTAACCATGTCTAGCCTATGCTGATGACTTATGATGTTTGAAATGAAATCAGCTGCTGTTCTCATCCTTTGTTGCCATGAGCTGAGCACCTCCAATATGGCCACCAGAGGGCGGATTGCACCCTCTGATAGACTCTGATGATAATCTGATCCTCACAGGTGTGTCCTCCGTCGACACGGGTTTGTCACTGTGATCATATTCAAAACTGAAGGAGCAAACCAGGGCAGCAGGTAGGAGCTGAGCAGAGAGAGCTGCAGTGCTGTACTTTGACTTTTGGAGATGTTGTCTTTTAAGTGAGTCGTTTTCCTTTAACATCAGGACATTTTTGCTTGAGTGTTGTTGGGAGTGTCCTTCACCATGCACAGGTGTGTCACTTGAAGTTAGGAGCTGACACAGGTGTGTTAAGTCTCCTGAGCTCATTCACTCTTTGCACTTGAGTTGAGGAGTATCCCTTTGTTCTTTGCTCCTGAGTGCATCTGAGAGAGTAGTTTATTACAGTTTATTTCTTTGTTTTGCCATGGCAGCCTGTGTAGTAATGTAATTTCATCTGTTAATTTTGCTGTTTTGATTACTAAAGTATAGGGCTGTGCTGATCGAAGTGATTGTCATTAATTTCTGTGTTTACGATGTGTGAAGATTTGAGATACATGTATGTGTGTTTCATTGCTGTTGAAAATGACACCAGTCAACTTCATCCTCTCTGACTGAATGCAAAAGAAAGAATAAATGCTGTAAAATGGAACCTGCAAACTGCCTCTCCTTCAGTGCTCATGATAACCGAGTCAAGTCCAGTAAAGTCCTGCAGAACAATTGTACTTCACATCATTTTAAATCACATTCATGACAAAGAACAAATGATCGGTGACAGATTGTGGAACCTTTCACAATAAAAGCTCAGCCAGCAAAGATAAGCAGAGGAACCTGCTGCTGCTTTGTTGGCTCTACTTGACATTTCAGCCAGAGATGAGATTCAGTAAAGAGATGAAGAAACTGCTTGAGGCTGAGCTGAAGAGGGCCCAGGGAGATTTTCTAATTGTCCCTTTGTCTTAGGAAAGCAGAGCTTCTCTTCAGGAAGATTTTACTACGAGGTTCAGGTTGAAGAAAAGACTGACTGGGATTTAGGAGTGGCCAGAGAGTCGATCAACAGGAAGGGACAAATCACACTGAGCCCCAAGAATGGCTACTGGACTGTAAGGTTGAGGAATAAAAATGACTACGAAGCTCTTTCTGACCCTAATGTCCGTCTCTCTCTGAAGTCTCAGCCTCAGAAGGTGGGGGTGTTTGTGGATTATGAGGAGGGTCTGGTCTCCTTTTATGATGTAGATGCTGCAGCTCTTATCTACTCCTATAGCGGCTGCAGCTTCACTGAGAAACTCCACCCATACTTTAGTCCTTGCCCTCACTATGATGGTGAAAACTCGGCCCCTCTGATCATCTGTCCTGTCAGTCAAACAGATTAGTCTGCCATAACAGTTAGGTTTTCTCAGAAATCTTTTCCTGCCATTTTATTTGAAATTTTTAAATATCAAACAATGTGTACACTTTTTGTATAACTGAGATAGAGTTTATGTTTTATCTTGTACAGAACAGTACCTTTACTACTTTGTTAAAATCCTTTTAACGTATCTGTCAAGGTGTCATAATACATACATCATATTCATGTCCAGAGTCTTTTATCTTGACAAAATTACTAGAGTGGTTTGCAAACAATATGAAATTCTTAATTCTGTGTTCATCACTTGACAAGAATTTATTCAAATAAAAAGATCTGAATTCAGCTTTTTTCTGTGTTAATATCATTTCCACTTTTATCCTTGATACAAAAGAAGACTGTAGTCGGCACAGTTTTACTGAGGTAGTTTATAATGACGATGATCCTCACACTACAGCCAAGGTTTTGCATTATGATTCTGATTGATAACCAAGATAAAGCCAAAATTAGCTAAAATTGCTTATCTATCTATCTATCTATCTATCTATCTATCTATCTATCTATCTATCTATCTATCTATCTATCTATCTATCTATCTATCTATCAAGAGTAGTGATGCTATAATTAAGTACTAAAGTAAAACTCAATATTGCAGGAGAAATTAATTTTGTTAGAAATACTTCACATCAATTTCCCACAGGAATATTATAGCAACATTATAGGCCAGGCAAAGTTTGAGATAGCGCATTTCAAACACCCTGGTCATACAGAGTTCTTTACATAAGAGACAACATAAGTGTTTATAATATAATATATAAAAATATAAAGTGAGATCGGCTTCGTGTGGTTGATTTTCCATGTGTGATGCTCCTTTTCGGCCACTAGAGGTCACCTGTTACGCTTTGGCGTCGCTGGCGTCGCTCGAGCTCAACGTCACTGAGCGGAAGCGTCAACATGGAGGAGAGCAGAGGAGCTTCCACGAATTCACTTCTGAAAGATGGTAAAAACTCAACACCGACTTTGATTTGTCCGCCTTTACGCGCAGCAGCGGTGGTTTTCGGTATCCCTCTAACGCTTTCTTCGGTATCCATGAGAGATAGGATGAGTTTGAGGCCGGTGCAGCAGCTTTGTTCAGTTGACATTTGACCGTTTACGCAGAAACTCTTCACTGGACTACAAATACGCCTCCGAATAAACCCCCAAAAAACAGGGTTTTGCATGTCAGTATTACATCGCCAGTGTATTTTGGTCGCTGCCAATACTTTCCTTCCTTTCTCGGGAAGTAATTTCCAAATAAATGTAAATGTATAGTGGCGCGGCATAGACGTTTTAATGCTTTTCACTTTAAAATGCAGCTGGACTGAAGCTAACTAGGCTAAACTACAATCAATGAGAAATGTGTAGCAGGACGACAGAGGCCATTAAAAAAGTGCAGAAATCCTTTTATGTTGCCTGTTTTTACAAGAGAGTCACTCTGTCCAAGCATGAAAGCCACAGTAATATTTTTTGTGAATAAAACTATAACACTCAGCGTGTGTACTTTGATGCTGCAGGGCACATTACAGTAATCATAATTTTTACATGCTTTCTTGTTTGTTTTAGTCTTTCTCCCTTTCTCCCTTTACTTCTTTAATTCTAAAATACACAAAACAGAGAGATGAAGATGTGAAGAAGGGGAATCAACAACTAGAAAGTCCAAGAGAAGCTGTCAAGTTCTTCTTTTCTGTCTTTTCTTGGTTTTCTTTCCTTCCTTTCCCACACAGTCATTTGTCATATCAACTCAGCCTTTACAGCCTCTGTTTAATGTAATGCTTATGCTTTCCAGTGTAGAGCTGGATGTATACATGTGATGCCATGTGAAGTCTATTTATGTGATATAACTTGTGTGTTTTCCATTTAAAAACAATAAAAACATTAACCGTGCCAGCATCAATGTACGGGAATTTTCTTTTTTTCTTCTTTTTTTTAATCTGCATGTGGCACTTTAAGTGAAGTCAATACTTGGTGATCTCTTTTGTTGGCAGAGTGCTACACTGACTTCCTGAACGAGGACTTTGACGTGAAGACGTACACGGCTCAGGCGATCCACCATGCTGTCATCGCTGAGCAGCTGGCCAAACTGGCGCAGGGCATCAGTCAGCTGGACAAGGAGCTGCACAGCCAGGTAGCAACGCAGCATACACATTTGGCTTTGATGCAAATCAGGGTTGGGAAAGAAAAAAAAAACTCACCTGCACATTAAAATCCAGGTCTGAATGATTGTGCTGGTTTGGGAGCCTTCTCCTGTCATTTGCTTGAATTGATCTCCCCTGACTTGATTAATTTTTAAACTTTGATTTGCAAGTCTCCTGGAGATTGGTACATAATTGTTACATAAGTTTTTTTTTTTATTTTTGTTTTTTTTTTAACCTTGTGCACTTTTAGGTGACGCTGCTACATATAGGAAATGTTTGTGTAGGTGTGTATTGTCTCTGACAATGAATGCCCACAGTTGATAATATTGTTAGTTAATATAAATACAATATAATTTTAATGCTGGCTGTAGTACCTGCTCTGAAAGCAAAGCAGCCACACAGAATCTGTTGGAGCTTGTAAAATGTTTGGAATACACATACACATTTCGAACAACACACTCATGGCAAACTATTTAATTTAAATTTTCCACATGATATTGAGAAAACCATTTTTACCATTCTCAGCTATGACGGATACTCTTAAGTATAATAAAATGTTGAAATATTGTAGATATTGTAGTGTTTTCCAGGCATGAATTGTGGAGGTTCAGATTACAAATACACTTGAAAAAGTTTTGCAGAAACATTTGGCTGCCTTACCTATGTTCACTGAATTGTCTGTGGATTTTTTTTGTTGTTGTTGTTTTCAGTTTTAGTATGTTGTCTTTATCAGGAATCAGCCAAACTGAGTGTTAGCTTGAGATATCAGGGCTTCGCTAACCATAATGTTGCCTATGTGCCACCACTGGGCTGCTGCAGTATCTACCGCTTTCTGATGAAGGATTATCCGCTGTGCAAATCGCTCCTCATGCGTTTCTCCTGCATCTGTCCTGTGTTAGTGCTGCAAATACAGAAGCCCATCTCCCTTTATTTAAATTGCACTCTTTTTATCAGGTGGTGGCCCGACATGAGGACCTCCTGGCTCAGGCAACTGGGATCGAATCTCTTGAAGGTATATCATCACATTTAAATTCGCTACCATTTTTACTTGAACAGTGAGGTTTTTATGTGTGTGATTTTCTGAATTGTTTTTTTTAGCTACTAAAAATAAATCAAGGTTGGGATAAGAGGTTGTTGTAGCTTGTTGTTGTAATTCCTGAGTTTCACCACAAGAGGGTAGCATCGTCTTTTTGTTGAAGCGCACCACTGAGAACCAGGCAGCTCTCAGTGCCAAAATTGTTTGAAAGGGATCAAGGTGTTTTGTGTATCTTAGCAAGTTTAGAGTTTATTTAATTTTTTCCTCCTCTTTTTTCAGGGGTCCTTCAGATGATGCAGACGAGGATCAGTGCCCTGCAGGGAGCTGTAGACAGGTAAACGTTTTTTGATTTGTTTGATTATTTTTTCTATATACGAAGGAAACACTGACTGAGCATGCATGCTTTTGACATGGATCCTAAAAAAATCTTTGAAATGTTGATGACTAGAGTAAAATTAAATAAGGTTTTTGAAAATGAATAAATGGTCTTGACATGACATAATTTGTAAAATTAAAATACAACAGCCAAATATGCCATTATGCCTCAATTCTCTGGACCCCAAGGGGTAGTGCACCTGACATTTTTGCTGGTACATAAATTAATATCAACATGTTGTCCATCAATCAGTCAGTTAATCAATGAGATTTCATTGTATAACACTTCTCATACAAATAAATGGAACATTAATGTTCCATTTATTTGTATATTTGTACATTATTACATTTACTGCTTCACGCAGCAAATGTAATAGAAGTCACATGGGAACATAAAACCACATGTTAAAAGGATTTGCCAGTTATGTAGTGGAAACATAAAAACATGATAAAATGAAATATTATTAATGTAAACCAACAATAAAATGTCGAAATTATACAACATAAAATGTTTTGTTGCTTGTTGGTAAGGTAAGGCTGGAGAAGTGTTAAAGGGAAATTCCACTAAAATTGACTTTTAGGCTGTTTTTTGTTTTTTTTTTTTACTCATAAGTAGACGTTTCTGTCAAATCTTCCAATAGTTTTCCCTCTGCTGTTTTGTTAGCAACCATAAACTCTATCTAGCACCCACTTAATATTATTTTTGTTTTTTGGATGGAGTGAAGCATTTGAAACCTGTATTTGGTGCATAGGATGGGACACACACTCCCCATTGTTATCTGAAAGTGGACTTATTATTATTGGGGTTTCTTTTTCATAGTCCCAACTTCTCTGTCCTTAATAAATCACTCAGACAATGTATTTTTTTTTTTTTAATCTTGCACAGGATAAGGACCAAGATTGTCGACCCGTACAATAAAATCGTAGCCAGGACGACCCAGCTTGCCAGGTTACAGGTGAGACATATCGTGATTATGGCATTGTATTACATTTTTCTTTTACTTTTTTCCCTTGTTTTGTTTTTCTTAATTATTTATTTGTGAATTGTGGCTCGTCATTGTTTTGTAGCAAATTTGCAGAGTCAGTTTCTCAGCTTATGTAATCAGAATAAAAGCAGAAAGGTACTTGGATGGAGATTTTACGACGTGAGCATAACTTCAAATTCAGTCTAATGCTTTCCAAAAACCCACGTAGCAGTAGAAGGTGTGTAGGAGAGGAGGGTCAGTATATGCCCGTGTACAGGCAAGACGTTTTGTTGTGCACAACCACACACGTGCGCTGCAGTGGGAACAGTGGTTTGCAGTTCCTCTGTTTGTGCAGCCGAGGGGAATAGTGATTAAATATTGATGAAATACAGGCTGTAAAAAGGTCAGCGTGTTTCGGAGGTCTCTCTCCTGGGCTGATCGCTCTGTGTTGCTCTGGTTTTTGTGTATGTGCGTGCGTGTGAGTGAGTGTGATATCCCTCTCAGTCCCTCAGTATGAGCTGGATATGAGTCAAACAGCTGCTGATCACAGTCACTATGCTGCACAATGCCAGGGGAACGCAAGGTCCCAGTTTGTCTTTTTTCCCTCCGTCAACAACACAATAACCTCCATTCTGTCTGCCTTAGATAAAATGCAGACACACGAGTTCCAGAAATATCTATACACACAGCGCACGCTTAAGACAAGACCGAGGTGAACACAGGCTTTCTTACAAGCATGAATGTGACAACAATCTGGTATGCAGAGCCAAATTATGAGACACTTTTCCAGACCAGGGGTAAATACATGAGTAACTACACCTCAGATATCCTTCCGTTTTGGTGTTAACACACACGCTGTCAGTATGACGGAGGAAGGGCAGGCCTTCAGCTCCCAGCTGCACCCCTCCTCTTCCTCCTCCTCCTCGTCCTCCTCCTTCTCTAGGCCCATAACATTATAATGACCTCTTTCTGTCCTTTAGGCTCTGAGACCACGCTGTGCTTTTCTTTCTCTGTTTGTCAATTTCCCTCCCTGTCTCTATAAAATTTGATTTTATAAGCGGACCCCAGTTTTAATTTCACCCCATCCTCTTGTTGTTTTTTATTTTTCTTCTTGCTTTTAGCCCTTGAAGTCAGTTGTGTTTGTGTTGTTTTTCATCTGTTAAACAAACCCTAACTCCCATCAGAGGTTTTTTTTTTTTTTTTAGCACTGATTGATCTGAATAAATCATAGGCTACTTCATCAGTACAATAATACCTGACTGTGTGTTCTTTATTGTGAATGTAGGTGTGCCAGTGATGCCTTCAGGTACCCATAATCACAGTAAACAAGTCCTTAATGAGTTTGTCTTTTTGCTTCAACACGTTTTGTCTGAATATTTTTCCCTCCAGGTGAATACATACAGTATAAAACATTAAAAAAAAAAACAGGAGTAGCTCCATGGTTACTATATGAGTTGGCATAGCAACTATAAAGCACAATAATCTGCCGAGCTGGGCTTGGAAAGCAATGTTGAAACCATTGGCAGGCAAATGTTCTCGACCAATCAGATTTCTTGGCTGAAAGTGCATGCTGTTAAATAATCTTTTTAGTACATCTTGTGGCCATTTGGTTTGTGTCTCTGAAACTTTGTTTTATCTCTGACTTTTTGTGTTTCATGGGTTTGAGAGGAAATCTGTTACCAGTTATGAACTGACTGGCTGCAGGTCTACTCTCTGATCAGCCTAATCTCCCAGATTTCAGTATCTCTGTTGAAAGTGTGAATCCTCCTGCAGGGGGTTCAGTTTGTGTCCCTGTCTGTCCGTCCATTTGTGCATCCGTTTATTCATCCATCAGTCCGTCTGTTAGTGGGATAACTCAAAAAGTACTGGACAGATTTTCGTGAAACTTTGTGAGCAGGTTGGTCATGGGCCAGTGAAAAAGTGATAAACTTTTCAGGACAGTCGGCCTTAAGGCGGTGGGCAGTGGGCGGGATTTATCACGAATGAGGCTATAGTTCCCAAAAGCATCCACATAATGGCACAAAACCCAGCAGAGAGTCTGGTCATGGGTCAAGGCACCTCGGACCGAATTTGTATGCTGATTGGCCAAAACAAGGAGTGACCTACAGCGACAGGGTTGCCTAAAACGGGACGGCTTTGCACAAGCCAATATTATATTTGACAAAAAAACTAAGGTACAAATTAATACTAAGTGTGAAAAAATCATTTTGGTTAAGTGAAATAAAAATTAAAATTAGACTTCAGAAAGAAATGAAAAGTAGGCCTAACTGAAACAATATTGTAGTACTTACAAATGTAACTAAAATAAAATAAAAATATCCACAACATGCCTTTAGTTTTAGTCTTTTTGGTCAAATGTATCAACAAAACAAGCATGAGGTGGTGTTGGTGCTGACCAGCACCACCTCATGCTAAATAAAAAGTAATACTGAAATATTTTAAACAATAAAAATTAAACTGAAATGAGCAAACCCACTTTGGAAAATAACTGAAACTTAACTGAATTGAGGGAGGAAACAAAAAACTCATGAAAAATGCAAAATAATTATAACTCTGGCACAGACAAGGCCATAACCTCCAGGTGCAACCATGACGGACGTCTGCACTGTATTGAGTGCCTTTAACAATCTAATTGTTTATTGATTCCTGATCGATAGATTGATTTTTCGCAGTGCTCTTACCACCAGAAGGTCAGAGGTTAGGCTCAGCTAAAAGACAGCAGCCATGGAGCTGGTAGGGATCCAGTGTCTTGCTCAAGGACACCTTGGCAAGGCTTAATGCTTGTTGTCAGGGTGGGCACTGTGACTGAAGGATGGTCTTTCCCGCTCACCACACCACCCTGCTCCCTCCTCTCCTCCTCCCTCCAGGTGGCCTGTGACCTGCTGCGGAGGATCATTCGTATCCTGTACCTGAGCAAGAGGTTGCAGGGTCAGCTTCAGGGGGGCAGCAGGGAGATCACCAAGGCCGCCCAGAGCCTCAACGAACTCGGTAAGGAGCTGCCTCTTTGTTTTTATACTGTGCTGGGAGGGTTTGTGGACTCCAGGCAAGGGGTCTGGCCTGTTATCTAATGTAGCTGGAGCAGCAGCACGCTTCCCTAGAGTCCACAGGCTAATAAAAACAAAAGATCAGACAACAGCTTCTATGACGACTCGACTGTTGACCCTTAAATCAGAGGATGGGGACAGATGTTTCAGCTTTAGGGTTCATCGCGGGCTGCTAGGGGACGTCTGGCCAAGTTGACGCTATCCAGAGCTTACACTGTTTGGCGTTCAGGGATTGTTGATTGTTGAGCGTCCTCCTAGTTACAAGGATGCATGCTCATGTGGTGGTCATCCTGCACTCATCGTTGCATCAGTGACTGTCTCTTATTTGGTGTGGTGTTTGTTGTTTTATATTTTTATGTCATATTTTTAGTGGTTATATGTGGAGCAAATTGTCCAGTGGAAAAAATACAGTTCAGCCTCAAACTTGAAGAATCCACCAACTTTAATAGCAGGCTTAGGTTGTGCAGTGTGCGTTTAGTTTCCCAGCAACACAGTTTTAATTGCAATGTTTTAATTTTCAGTGATCAGGTTACAGTTAGTTTTCTAATAAAAATTGTGTTACTTCCATTACTTAAGCAATAGTCTTTGTAAACAGACTCTATGTATGCATGTACAGAGTCTATAGCAAGGGATAAGATTTTCATAGTGGAAACACACTGGTTTCTGTTTCATTGTAGTCTTGAGTGGTTTTATGAAGGTAAACAGTCCATGTGGGGAGCAAAAGAAGTAGAACACACAATAAAATTTCTTCAAGGTTGCCAGGTCTGACATCAAATAAGCGATCAAGAACTCTCTTGCCTGCTTGCGTTCATTTTGTCCAGTGCAGCAGGTCGCATAAATCAACTGCTGAGGAGAGAGCGGTGATGGAAGTGAGCAGATAGTCAGGGAAATCATTCAGACACCAGGAAAATCTTCTGTCTCCCCCGATCAAGTTGTTAATTTTTGAAAGATTTGAAAGATTCCCAGCAGGGAGAATATAATTTATGAGCTGAGGTGAATTTGGTGGATGTTTGTCCCGACCCTGTAACGAGCAGTTTCATATTTGTATGTTCAGTATTTTTTCTTTTTTCTTGCTACTTCTCATAATGTAATTTTGTGAATTTGCAACTGACCCAATTTCCCTTCGGGTATCAATAAAGTATTTCTGATTCTGATTCTGATTAAACAGCCTGTAATCCATACTGTAAAACACTAATGAAGACAGAAACTACTCGTCACTTTGGATTATGTAATTTAATAAACTGAATTCACTTCCAGTCGTGACTGACACTGTGACTGTAACTGTAATAATCCTTTTAATATTTATCACTTATGATATTCAACCAGAAAACGTCAGGACAATTTTAGTTTACTTTTTAGAGAGAGTAATTAATTAAGTACTGTGAAAGTAAAAATTTATGAGTAACTTTACTAAATTACTTTTTGTGCAGCTTACCCACGCTGGTGAGGATTAGTAGTTTCCCTGCTGCACACTGCTTCTCTGGCTTTGCATCTTAAAAATGTTTCCATCTGCACCACTGCACAGTAAATGTTGGAAACAAGTGTAAAAGCACTGGAGCACAAAGCATGCCCTCACAGTGTGCAGACCCATATGTTAACAATTAATCGCAGGGTCAGCGCATTACGGCACAGTGCATGTTTAATTTCCTGATGAAAGGAAATAATAAACATAATGGAAGTGTATTCATATGTTGGCTCAATTGTTCACCTAAAAGCAAAGCTGCAATTTACATAGCATCAAATCAGATTACATAAAGGGACAGTCCACCCTGAATAAAAATCATCTGTCATGTACTCGTCCACATGTCAATCAAAGCATTTTTTCCCCCCAAACTCTTTTCCAAACTGTCAAACTTAAATAGGCCATCTTTTTACAGCTCCACGAAATGCTAAAAATATCCTCAGAGTTTTCCAAACAGGTCGTGCAGCATCATCCAAGTGTCTTGTCATTAAATAATTAAATGCTGTTGGTACATTCACAAACAAAACAAAACAAAATTTTGGTTTAAGAGCAAATTGTCCCTGTGGACCAATTGTACTGTTGGTCCAAAAGTCAAATATTGACCTCATTATCTCCTGTATTTTCATGTCAGATAGTGGATTTTTGGGCATGTACATTACATATAAACCTCAAATCAAACAACTTTTCCTTCATTGTCCTTCTTTTCCCACCCATTTGGTCAGTCCATACCACTATTTCCTCCCCTCCACCCCTCTTTCCCTGTTTTTTTATTTTATATCACATTAAATGAAACAAACAAATAAATTAGTGAATGAAGTGCAGTAGAGCTAATATCCCTGGTCCAGAATCATTAGCAAAAAGCACAACCAGAAGTCAGTGCGGCCTTGTGCCAACCAACTTGCCAACCAGCTGCATGCCAAGTCACAAGGCCCTCTTTGAGACAACTGCCAAAAAATGGGCGTGGCAAAGTGAGAATTAAACAAAAATGTTCCTTAGAAATCAGTTATCATTTTTTCCTGATTACATTTTATTTCATGCTTTCAGTTTTAATTTGTTTTTGTGTGGTTTGCGATTTTAGCACATTTTATTGTTAAT
>OMLB01036014.1:0-12728 GCA_900302555.1 Myripristis jacobus | reverse complement strand
TTCAGAAATGTCTCAGTTACATAGTGACAAATCCCTGGTGCCAGACTCAAATTCATATTGGATGTCAAGACTCACCAACACATCCACTACGTGCAGGTTCATCGTGACGATGTTGGAGACGGAGCTGATGAGGTTCTGTTTCATACAGTAGAGGACCAGCACTGTGAGGTTGGAGCTTAGGCCCAAAACAATCTCCAGCAGCAGGAAACCTGTCAGAGAGACCTAAAGACAAATGGACAGTTGTGTGAGCTGTGGTTTGTAGTGTCACATTCAGTTTTTTAGTTGCAATTATCGATTCCAAGGTGTGACAAGATGTGACAAAATTTTACATCACTGTGGAGTGGAGTGAGTTCAGGGTAGTTTTTGTCACAGTGAAAGGTTTTGGTTCAGTCTTTTTTCTCAGCTAAAGTCACAGTTATAGCCATGGGCAAAACATAAAACAAATTCAAACATTTGAGTATCTGACATTTAATTATCAGTCTATGACTGAAGTGGAGATTGCCTAGTTTCCTTTTTTTATGACTTTTATGACTCTTGATGTTATATCTGTGTCTTGATGGTCATCTTGTCAGATCATAGTGCCATAAGAAGTTGCCGTATATTGGCCGAAGGAGAAGCCACATTACAAGTTTGACCCCCGACTAATCAGCACACTCTGTCTTTGTTAATTTAGCTTACTGTGGACATTGCAAGGGGCTAAGAAGTTAACTGTGTGACAGTCAAGTACACATGTCATCAGAGTTGTCACAAGCTGAAAAAATACTGGTAGGCTTTATGTCACGGTGGCAAAATTGCATCAAAACTGGGCTGAATTTCTGTAGTTACTGTTAAATTTTATGTTTCTGGGTATTACAACCATGTAAATTTCACGTTAGTACTTTGATGCCCTTTGAAAGGCAATTGAGTTGAATTGTGTGCAAGGACATAGACGTACCTGGAAGCTGATGGGGTAGATAGCATCGGAGGTGCTCATGTCGAGATCGTAGGGTTCAGCAGTGTCGAGGACTGTCATGTTGCTCATGGTGGCTGCTGAGATCAGCACGGGGAAGGTGTGCATTATCTTGCTGGGAGGAAGAGGCCTGGAGAGCCAATTGCAGAGAAAAAGCCAGAGAAGTTGTTAAAAGTCAATCTTGACATGTCTAATGTTATCAGGTTATTCTCCACCAAATTGCCACCGGCTAGCAGTGCCCTTTAGGTTCGATGAAGAATGCTAACAATCTTGCCAGCCACATGTTCAAAGGTTGTCTCCATAATAGGGAAAAGTGACAATTTGGGAAGAAACATGAATAAATACTCAAATGTCATGGTATGCCTTTCCTGCACTAATCTTGGATGTTATAATGATCCAAGCGCTGTCACGTGTTTTAGGACAAAAGAAGTAGGAAAAGTACATATATTATTTGGGTTGATGACTGCTTTTACTCTTTCAACTTTTAAGTATAATGCTGTTAAATAAGTGAAACGGGTCTGGAAATTGCACTTGATAATGTCACTCCGATTTGATTAGAATTATTTCAAAGAGAATTCAGTTTAAGTTTGTCCCCGTGTTCATTAAGTTTAGTCATCAAGGCCAAAATGCAAAGTCCTTTGTTCTCAGCACTGAAACTGCTTTTGACTTAAATTAGCAATGCCATAGGGCTTTGCCTAATTGCATTCTGAAGTTGACAGTTTTTGACTGCTGCTATGTTTATATCTTAAGTGGCATTGCCCTCAAGTAATGATTTTTTTTTCCATGGATGATAATTGATACCATGGCTATAAACGCCCTTGACTGCACATTGACTTATGCCACATAAAAAACTGAAGCTAATTTTTTTCACAACTTAAATCTGCACTGAGACTGTTTATCAAAATTAATAAAGTCAGAAATATATGTGAAATTATTATGGTTGAATAACTGCAAAATCCACTTTATGAAGGTCATACCCTTGTTTTAGATGTGTTAAATGATTTAATCGGCAAACATTTTATATAGTACAATGCATTTGTTAATTTTAGCTTGGACTGTAGTTGGGAGAGTACTTATATAAATTGCTCTATATTTCCTCTATTTGGCACAAACTCTGATCTTAGGTTCATCAGTGCATGTCAGGGTGATTATAAGTGTGTAAGAGAGGATCTAAATCTGAAAGCTGAAGCATATTGTAGGAAACATGTTTTACTTAGGGACAGTGTACAAGGCAAAGGAAAGGAAAGGAAAGAGAAGATTTGGTACTGTCGTTTCTATTCTTTATATGAAAACATTAAGGGTGGTATTTGAGGGCAGATGCTGATTTTAAGTCTTGTGGTTACTGGATCTGGGGACAAAATCATTGGAAAGGACACCCATTGTATATTCACGTGGTGTGGAGCTATAATTTGTCTTTGTTGGAAACCTGAGCAATGCAGGAACGTAACTGTGCATCAAGCCTCGTGACTGAAGAGGTTATTCCTCGGGAAAGAGCAGAGTTAACAACCAGTAGATTTCATACTACTGTAACGAAGCAGCACTTAGACCAACTAAAATCATAAGTAAGAAGAGGATTTCTGTGACGACAGACATGGTCCACTCGCATCGTAAGTTAGTTTAGCGAATAACAGCCAGAGATGCACCAGCACCACTTTTTCACTTCAGATTCTGAGTGTTAAATTATGGGCTCCAGGGAACTGATTCAATCCATTACCTTTAGACAGTTTGTTATTAAGACAAAAATGATTGAGACATAATTCATAGTTCTCCATGAGAGTAATAAAATTCCTCTATGTGTGTGTGTGTGTGTGTGTGTGTGTGTGTGTGTGTGTGTGTGTGTGTGTGTGTGTTTGTGTTTAAAAAACAAAAAATCAAGTGACTCTCCATTGATTTTAAGACATAATACAGGGGCACTTGATATTCTGGTATCAATACCTGTATCTAAATATTGGTCCAACAGCAGACACAGAGCTCAGCACATTCCACGTGTCTGTCAGATACTAGGCCAGGGTTATTGACGTTGTATTGCAAGGCCTATTGATATCAGTTCACAGTTTGTGTAGGAGTGTGTTTATGCTATAAGTATTTATAGAGCAGTATATTTGGACTCTTTAATTTGCTTGGGCAGCGGGAGAACATCATAATTCGGACTGTGGTTGTGTTAAGTTTCTGCAGTGAGACTTTTGAAAATACGATTCTTTGTCCTCTTCCAGTCAACTACAGTGTGCTTTGGTATGTGTGAATACATACTATAATACTGTTAATCTCAACCAGCTGCAATGAATGATATTAAAACGCAGTCTCAAATGATGCCCATATTAAGGCCATGTCTTCATTTTTTCTTAACACCAAAGTAAATTACTGAAAAAATGAGCCCATCATATCTAACTGATTTTACATGAACTGGAATTGGACTCGTTTTCCTCAGTGCTCACAAAATCAACTCGTGTGTTCTTGTTTTCTTGTAACTGAGCAGTTTGAACCTAAACTAACCAAATGCAAAAATGCAGCATGGTAATCTTTTCCACTATGGCTCAGATCAAAGGCATGATGTAAGCCGTAGACTCACCCCTCCCTCCCAGTGGTGTTCTCTCCAGCTCAGCAGCAGTTGAAGTGGCCACAAGGAAGTTGCTGGAGCACACCAAATCGCCGCGCCATAGTTTGACTGTTGATATTTTGCAAAATCTTGAGTTATTCCATCCGATTTAAGAGCAGGGCAGATGTTTAGATGCTTGGCATGGAAGAGTCATCGGTGGCGTTGTAATGGGATATGGCGTTCTGACAAAGGAAGAGGGCTGTTTGTTGATCAGTAAACACAGAAACCAACACACTCCCGCCCCTCTTTGGGGGGGCATGTACTTTGCCACATAAGCGTGGTGCAATAAGATCAATGCGTTCTTTCATTCACTGCTCTGTCTTGTTGTTGTCCATTGTGCTTGGACTGTGGCCTCCGATGTCATCTTCCCTTGAAAATGGTACCAGGGCCAGAACAGTCCCCCTCTCTCCTCTTTTCTCCAGTTCTCTGGTATTATATCTGTTTCAGAGTTGTCTCCTCATCATTCCAGAGATGCTGAGGTCCACATGTAGTCCATGGCACCTTAAGTCAGGTGTGTGTTTGTGTATTTCAGAGAGAGAGACAGCAGTGGAGACAGAAAGCAGGAGGTAGAGAGAAAAAACTCTGCACTCGACCCAGGCTAACCCCTGGCTTCACACATCTCCCACCCAAGGGGGCGCAGAATTGAACCAAAGGTCAAAGAGCTCTGACGCAGGTTGTGCCAGGCCCCTTGGAGAGCACAGACCGAGACTGATCCCTCGACTGTTTGACATTCGCAACCTTCTTAGTTGCACTTTATCCTTCAGACTGCAAGAGAGGAATTGATCTAAGCCAAGAATGACATCATCGTCTTCATTGTCGTCATCACCGCCGCCATCCCTCTTTTTCTTCCTCCATCAGTTTCTACCTTTCATGCTGCTGAAGGAGAAAAAATGGAGAAAGATGTTTTAATGTAATGGACTGGAAAAGTGGGAAGTGTGTCACATTAAAATCAGACCGTTTCCCACCGGTCAGGCTCTTGCATTAAATGTTCGTCACCTACTTTAAACTCATCTGTCATCCCCTGACAGATCATTTGTTCTTTCTATGCTAATTGGATGGCTGCGTCTCTGTGTGTGTCCCTGTTTGCGCTCATGTACTCTCGTGTGTACGCGGAGTGTCTGTTTAATCAATTTTTTATGCCTTGCTTGTCTTTGATGGTTCCCATCATGTGTTTGTTTGGCAAATGAGCGGTGAAAGCTGTGAACTGGTTTTTCGCGGACGCCTTGGCATATGAAATCATGTGATGATTGACACAGAAATGGGTCACACACACTCGGCAATCCCAGAACATATGTGACCACTCCTCAAGTCCTATCTGTTTATGTGTAGAATGACACAGAAATCAGAGAACAGTCAATTTCAGTAAGTAGTTGTCTTCAGAATTTAAATTTGGGGAGACTTTGGCCATGAGTGTGTGGAATCTCACAAAAAAAATGGCTACACTGTCTGTGAATACATTGCATTTTTAATACACAGTACATTTATATGTGACCTCTGGCCCTGGGGTGCACATTCTTGTATACGTTGACAAGCCACTCATTCGATTCAGGAAGTTGATTTTCCAAGCAAAAGAAGCTCAATTGCTCCCGCAGGTGTGAGTAGCTCTGCGCTATTAATTTTGTACAATCATATCATATTGATTTTTGCTGGAAGAAGCAGTAATGTAGAATTTTGCCATGTGGAAACCAGCTGCAATCATAAAAAGTCAATAAATGCAATAAAATTATTTTCTTCCTACATCCTTGTGACTGATCATTGTGATTAATAGTAATGATCATAATATCTAGTACAAAATATTCATGATTATTATTTTAGCCGCAACTGTGCAGCACAAGGTATGAGGGTTATAGGGTCTGTTTTATTTCAAAGAGGAAAGCCCAGATATCAGCAAAGCGAGGGAAGCCGCTCACTGTGGTTTAAAATATGTGGTATCAGACTTGTTAATGGGACTTCACAGCCACGTACATTTCATCGTGTATTTTGCTGCCATCCTTCAGAGAAATTGTCCAAAAAACGTCGCTATATTCATGGTTATTTTTTGTATTATGTAATCCTTTGTTGACATTTGAATTCCTTTGAAACTCTTGTTACCTGCACAGAGCATGAAAAAATGCCACGATGTGAGAACTTTATTTTCCAAAACAGCATTCTTTCTGCGAGGCTGTTTTTTTTTTTTTTTTTTTTTTTTTTTTTTTTTTTTTTTTTTCTTGCTCATCATTTCCTTGAGCTGTATTTTCCACTACATGGAATAACTGTCCTCTGGATGACCTCACTTTGAGGACAAATTCAGATTGATTCACTTTCTACTCTCAAACCCAAACAAAAGAAATCCATGCCTGCCTGTTCAGTTTTGTGATATGTGAGATTATGCGCTTTGTGAATCATCAACATCATTTTTTTTTTCGCTGTGGATATTGTGTTTATGCACCGTTAGCAAAACTACATGAGGGAACACAATACTGTATTATGTTAGTAGTCAGTGAATGTGGGAAGTACAATAAGACAACTGGGCTTCATCTTATCCTGTGAAAACCAGTGTTGCTTTCTATTTGACAGGCACTCATTACGCCTAATTATTCACTACTTGAAAAAAATCACAGCCTGGGAAAAAAATAAATCGTGACTCATTGGCACAACAACATGCCAGTGCGCTGTGGTTGTGTCGTTATCTACAAGTCAATGTGTTGATTTTATATTATGCTGCCTTCATGCAGTCAGTCTACAAACAAATTCACATTGCCTCGATATCAGTGCACCGATAATGATATTAGTGTGCTGTTCCTCCGTGCGTTAGTTTACCTCTCAGACAAAGGCAAATCCTCTGCGATCCAGCGGTGTGTGTGACTGCTTTCCTGTAGTGCTTTGTAATCCCAACCGCCAAAGGTAGCATGGTGTCACCCGTCCCCACAGGTGATAAGCTGGAGTGGCTGAGATAGCTGCTGGGCTTTAGCTTCTCTCCATAGAGACAAACTGGTCCATCACTCAGTGATGTGTCTTACTGTCCGCAGCCCCAGAATACAGATGGAAAAACAACTGGTAGGAAACATCAAGCCATATAATCTGGAAGGAGAGAGACACTGGCACTGCTGCTCAGCCTCCCTCTCTTCCTCTCTCTCTCGCTATCTCTCTCTCTCTCTCTCTCTCTCCGTCCTGCTTCCTGCCTCTCTCTGTATCTGCCTCTAGTAGCCCTTCCTACTCTTGCATCGCTCCCTCCCCTCTCCGAAACTGTCTTCTCTCCTTCTCTTTTTCTTTTTTTTTTTTTTACACCTCTGCGCTTGACTAATTGGATTCACAAAGCAGATTTAACACTCTCCTCTTCGTTTTTTCACTCCCTTCACTCTCGCCTCTTATCTGTCTCCTGCTTTCCTTTGAGGGTTTTCTTTCTCTTTTGTGTTGCCTGTATTAACTGGGGAAAGCTCAGGCGCTGTCATGCAGGTATGACACAGATCAGGATTTAACCTGTGGGTTTGCTTTTTTCCCCCCAACCTTTTTTCCTTGTTTCTCTCTCCCCGCCGGCTTTCCCTAAGTGTGTTTGCCCTCATTAGAGAGCCCAGTTTGGTAACCATAGCAGTGACGATGCTAATGGCAGCATCCTTCCTCCCAGGACTTTGGCCACTCCTTTGCTGTTTGTGTTTGCATAGCACCTACCTGACGCTACATCCTTAATTGTCCCAATCTGGCTACTGTCAGAGCAATTGCTGTATTGCCCTTATTGCCTGGTGAGCATATCTGCCAGGTAGCTAGCGAGCTGACTCTTTAGGGCTGCTTGGCATTGGCATGGCAACAACAGCACCACCGGCTGAGGCAAGCACAGAATGATAGTTCAGGATCCAAAGCAGAACTCGCCCGCTGTTTTCAGAGAATCTGTCCTTGTTGATTAATTAAACAAGAATTCCTGCATCTGATTTTTTTAGGCACAATCCTGTTTGCCGTTGTTTTCACATCTGTCCCTGATCTGCTCATTGTAGTTTGGATCTTCATTTCTCAGTCTGCATCTGTTTATTCAAGGAGTGTAAGCAGAGATGACAGTTTCCAGTCAGACTGTTTTTGCTGACATGCGCAACTCAGCAGGAGGGATTTTTTTTCCTTCAGATACAAATCGTTGCAGAGAGAGAGAGAGAGAGAGAAAAGGAGACAAGAAGACAGAAAGGGTAAAAAAAAAGACAATTGCACCCTTTTTTTGGTAGCAAAGGTGACCACAATGTGTGAGCGAAATACAGGCTCAGGATTCACACCTAAGATTGCTGTAAGCACTAAGAGAGCAAAGGAAAATGCCCATAAATGTTTAATGATTGCATTAATGTTGCAACCTGATATCCAGGCTGTCTGCTGGCTAGCCTGCAGGCTGCTTGCTATTGTCTACTCCCCCATTACACTCATTTCAAACAGAGGCAGAGTGGTGTATATGGGTGATGGCAAATGTGCATGTGTGCATTTGGATAGGTGGTCATGGTTTTCGTGCAAAAGGCGATAAATGCCCAGTTGCTGTCAATGTCATGTCAGTTCAGACTCAAATTGAAGATCTCTGTGTTTGCTAATGTCGCTGGACTGCATCTTTATTTCATCTTCAGAGGTAATAACACATAAGTCAGGGAAAATGCAAGATGTTAGGCTTCTTTTTCCAAATAACACTCTAAATGAGTTTTCTGTCCTTCTGTCTTTTTGGCTGGAGTATTGCAGTACCTTCTGTTTAAGGTAAAAACTTTCCTCTGTGTATTTTTTGTGTTTTATGTGCCTAATTAGTATGTCTTCATGATTTGTGGGTTCTGTATGAGCTTCTGTATTGAATTTTGCCCCCTTGGTTTTTGAAAATACAGTTTAAAAAGGGAATTAGTGCTGCAAGAAAAACTTATGAATGGGAAGCAAACTTCAGCAGACCAATCCAAATATGAAAAAAGTGGATGCACACCAAGACAGGTTTTAGCAACTTCAACATTTTCAGGCCGAAACGTGTTTTTTGTACTGGGCTGTGTTTAAAAAAACTAAAGAGAAAAGAATGAGAAAAATTAAAAATTCTCCCAGAAAGCATCCACCTTTTCACATTTCACATCTTGCTCAGGGTAACAGGACAAAAGTGATTCTTCCTGGCAAGCAGTGATGCTTCGTCAGTGATCACAATGGTTCACCTCAGGGGAGTGGGTGGAGGTCACGGCCAGGAACACATGACTCAGCAACTATGAGGCTAACGCGACGCACGAGTCATCAGAAATAGGAATAAACCCACAAGGAGAGTCTTGACACAGCCTCTGCCACCATCGCAGGAAAACACTCTACGTCATGAAACGAGGACATTCAACAACGACTGCTGTTACCCACGAAAAACGAGATGAAGATTTCAGGGATGCAAACTGTCACCTTTTTTTGTTCCAAACTGAGAAACATGTTGATTTCTCCCACCATGAGTTCGTCTCTAGGAATATTCACATTAAATGAAATAGCTACGCCTGCATCACCAACATTGTCACCCTCACCCAGCATTATTTTCATTGTTAAGGTGGTTATCAAAAGTCATTGTGCTTATCATAAAAGAAGCACTCCACTTTATCTCTTTATTGAGTGGCCATGTTGATTGTTCACAAAACATGGAAAAATTGGACATGTCCATTGTCAGTTTGCGAATGAAGCTGATGGGTATATAGGGCATAATCTGTTAGCCCGTTACTATCCAGTGTTGCAGAGAATGGCTTCAGGATTTGTAAAAGGTGTAGAGAAGACAAGGGGTAATTTTTGCAGTGGTGGATGACCGGCAATGAAATAAAACGAGCTGTTGATGGTGTGTTTTCTATAAAGATGCATTTTCTAATATTTCATTGTCAGCAAGAATTGGGAGAGAAGTGCAGTCTGATAAATCCTGGCATGTGCACTAGCTTTAAGTATGCTAAAAAAAGGAAAATATGTCTGGCAAGTGAAATGAGAAGTGGAATATAACAGTAATGCCAACACAGTCCCTGTAGAATGAAATGAAACTCTTTCCTTTATTTATTTATTCAAGGAAATCACCACCGCTGCCGATTATTATTTAGTATTGCTATTATCTAAATCTAAAATAAGTGTAGTCCAGATGCTGTAGAAGTAATGATCTTTTGATTAAACACATTTTAACACTGGAACCTCAACCATTATTGACAGATATGGGACAGAATTATTACCCACAGCTCTAGAGCGTCATAAAATTACACAGGAAACACTGAATTAAAAATGACTTTTTCCAACTTGTTACCTGTCATAATACCCACTTATTTAACAGTAAATGCTAAAAGGGGTAGTTGCTTGTATTTTTATATCAAAATCACATTTCTCATCACTTACCATTCAGTAATGACTTCCCTCTGCTCCTCCAATCAAATAAAACTGCCTCACTCTTCCTGACTGATAATCCCATTGGATTACCCATTTGAATGATCCCCTCCCCACATTATGACTCGCCCCAGCATCCTGTTTCAACCAGTGATAGCTTGCATCAAATTATGGAAGCAAAACAGCATCCCATGTGACTTTAAGTGCGTGCGCACACACACACACACACACACACACACACGCACACACACACACACACACACACAGACATAAAGTCACATCTTGGTTTACACTAGTTGACACGTTGCAGTTTGGCAGTTGCATAGCTCTGTTCTTCTTTCTACATGTTATGATTATATGAGGCTATTTCAGGCATTCTTCTTCTTCTTGAAAGCTAAAGAGGAACTTTGGGAAGGAATCTCTTCTTCTCTGCAGGGCTAACTGAGCCGTCTGCTAAGTGTCGGTGCAAATTCCCTTACTCCCCTTTTAGTCAGCTGACTAAGTTGACCAAACAGTCATCAGTCATTGTGTGATCTTTCCATTATTAGGCCAAAAAAGAAAAAAAATATTAACGTTTACAACTGGAAATTCCATTGTCTTTTATTAGCTAATTAAAGTGTTTTTTGGTATTTATATGTTGTTTGAAGTGTTACAAGCTTACATAGGCTATGTACTGAATTATATTGACTTTAATTATACATTTTTGCTCTCAGTACTTGAAGTGTGACTGGAATTTCCTCTTCCAAATCTGATAACTGTTCCAGGGTTCAGCATTAATCGTTTTTCTATTTGTCTCATTGGGCCAATACGTCACATGGAAAAAAAATTACCACATTGCATATGTTATTGACTATTATAAAATAAGCACAATCTACAGTGGCAAATGGACAGATTGATTAATAAAAATTGCACGAAATTCATAGATGAGCCCTCATAAATAACTGATAGGAGCTTTTCCTGCAAATATAACTCGTGCTAACGTGGAAGAAGCAAAGCAAATATCACAGGGAAAATTCATGAGGATGATTGTAAGTCTCTTCATTCATCTGTCCTGCCAGTACATTCATGGGACCTGATTAGGGGTTGTCAGCGAGTTGCTTTGCCAACATCGCTGACTCATCGCTGCCAGCTCTTGTCTTCTTCGGCTTTGAGTATGTGTTGGCCGTAATTGTCGGTGCCTTTAAAAGTGAGCCAGCTTGATCCGCCTAATTTGGAAATTGCAGATAAACGATGCGGGATTGATTCATCATTTTCGACACAAGGAAACTGTTGCCTCAGTGACAGCGGAAACTATGTTTTACTTGACGCTGTGCAATCCAAAGTAGCTGCTGCCGCTTAACTCCGATTTACTGGAAATCAGATTAATTCTCAGGTCGTCTCCAGTCTGAATAGACTGATTGTAGAGGCTGTTAGACTAGAAACTTTTCTGTGTGTGTGTGTGTGTGTGTGTGTGTGTGATAGCCAGCTGGACCACCAAGTCAATGTCAATACAATACAATACCTGTCAGACTTTGCATCCAGTATGTTATTGATGGTTAATGCTGGTGTGTTAATAGGTCAAAATATGAATTAATCAATGAAATGAATTGGCTTACTAATGGACAGTGATGCTAGTTGCAGCCTTACAATGGAGGAGTATTGTGAGTATGCAATAGTGTTATACAAAAGTGTATAGATACCTGATGAAAATCTTTTTAATACACGATGTACCAACTGTAGTGTAACAACACTGTGTCAGTGGAGTGTGATACACTGCTGCAAGTATATATGTACTGGGGAGATTTTAGTCTGCACACAATTTAACAAACATGTTAATACACTGGAATAAGGCCTTTCTGAAAGCCAGGTGTTACAAACCAGGGTAGGTCACTCCGCTGTCCTGATTCATGCCTCATCAGCTGTTATTGTCTCCTGATTTTTAAAAATGCCTTGATAAGCGGGACACAAATCCCATTTTGCTGCCTTTTTCCCCACCCACAACCTGCTCTGATGATGATAACCTTCATCAGTAAGTTGAAACCTGAAGGTCAGATTGTGTGCTGATTATCAAACACTGGCAAATCCATGCAGTATATTTTTATGTGTTGGTGGCAGTGGACTTCATTCACCACTATCTTCCTAAGTTTTTTTTTCTTAAATTTGTTTCCTAAGGTCGTAAGAAAAGTCTGTGTCAGATTCATGGCGTGGAATCGTTCACACCTGTGTTGTTCTTGTAGTGATGAATCCATTTGCCCTTGTAAACTGAAAGCACAAAAGATGCATGGGAGAGCGCACAACCGATCAATTAAAAAAAAAAGAATTTAAATCTGAGGCCAAAAAAAAAAAAAAAACAGAATTGAAGTGTTAGTGTAGTGTTCTGTTAAAGAATGAAAATATTTTTTTAACAATATTATGCATGATAAAAATATTATTGTAATTTAAATCCTATATAGTATGCAATTGTAGAATTGAAGAAAATGCAGTAACCAGTTATATTGCGCAAACACGTAGACACTCAAACGCATGCTCCTCAGCTTGCATAGATTCTGTTCTTAAATACCACAGATCCAAAATAGGAAAACAGTGGGGAATGTGAGTATCTTGGTGAAAACTGCGTAAGTGGGTTTTAAGAAGAAATTTCTTCTTAAGAGCGGTTGGTGAATGATGCTGGTGTTGTCTGTCCTGCCGTCCTTGAAGAACGAGCTCCCTCAGCGTAGCATTCTAGACACATCTGTGCCAGAACACGACTCATCCCTTGGGAACCAACGCATAATAGCCAATAGTCTACAATGTATCTGTGCATGTGTGCGTGCGTGCGCGCGCGCGCGTGTGTGTGTGGGTGTGTGTGTGTGTGTGTGGGTGTGTGTGTGTGTGTGTGTGGGTGTGTGTGTGGGTGTGTGTGTGAGG
>OMLB01036013.1:0-18978 GCA_900302555.1 Myripristis jacobus | reverse complement strand
TGTCAGTTTACAAATTTGTCTAATGTAAGTAAAACATGAAATTTATATATATATATATTAAAAAAAAAAAAGTTTCTTCTCTGGGTGGAGGTCACACTTTTTGCTTCTTTAATAAAATAGTTGAATGTATCGCTCAAAAGTAAACAAAAAGTGAAAAAAGCATCTATTTTATGTGATTTGATTGACTGATAATTAATCAAATTTTAAGTCTTGTTTCAGTAAAATGAGGAGATGCATTGTGTAGTAATGATATGACAGTTTTATTTTCTGAAGTATTAAATTTAATCAAAGATACATGTCCTTATAGAGACTTTTCTTGCTTACGTCACTTTTCCTCTGTCAAGAAAGTGCCAATTTTGGATGATAATACAGCTTACATTATATACATTATAATGGGAATTTTCTCAGCAACAAGGCGACAGATATCTGTGTCACTTTAAACTGAACCTTCATTATTGCAGTCATGTTTCCAGCTGATTCTTACTTTCCTCCCGCTCGTCGAGGCTATAGTCATGCTCAGAGTTGTAGATATTTTCTGTTTGATATCGTCCTCCTTTGCCTTTCATAAGACGAAAAATAAATGTTGAAATATATTTTCTTGGTTCAGTGTGCAGTCATTTGAATAGAAATCCACACCACATTGTCCCCTGTGCCATTCTTATTATCACAGTTGTGATCACAAACCTTTTTGGGGAGGGACTGACAGATACTGACAATGCCCTGAATAATCTGGGTATATCTTGTTAATGTACTTTTTGTACATAAAACATGGTATTTTTCACTCTCTGCCCTATAGAACCAGCTGTTCTCATGAGAATAATATTTCCCACAATCACAGCATATATGGGGAAAAAGGAGGGTGAAAGTGCACGAGAGATATGGAGTATGAAATATGTGGTGTAAAGGTGTGTGGAAGGTCTTCATGTGTGTTTTATTTGTTATAATTCCATTTTATTAAAGCTTTACACCCTTAATCCCCACCCAGAAGTGCATGGGAAACAGATATTTGTTTTTTGTCTTTGTTAACGTGCATTAAATCCACTAAATGCGAAGCTGTCAACAGCCAATAAAGTCTCTGTTGGGGTCAAGTGTTTTCTGTAAAGTTAGTCAAAACTGTGATTTGTGCATTGAGACAACCATGAAAAAGTGTACCAAGATAAGAAATAATTAAATTTTATTTTATATAGTAAGTAAACATAGAAATGGCTCTGTTCCAGATTATACAGGAAGGTTAAAGCGCTTGCATCATCGTCAGCTCAGGAGTTAGGGTTAGGGTCACAAAGTGTGGAGTCCTCAGGCAAAATAAAGCAGCACGTTGCCCAACTTTCTGCGAATCTCCTTTAGTGCTTCTGTCACTGACCAGCTTTTCTGCTGTCTTCTCCTTCTGGCTGTCTCACCTTTAGCGTGCAAAGACAATGCAGGGAAGCAGGTCCGTGTGGAAAAGTGTTTGTCATTTTGTCAACCTACTGTCTTCCAAAAAGTACCATTGTTTATTGTCCAGTTTTGGAAGAGAACTCCCTTTTTTATTCTGAATGGAGAGAACAGTGTCATGGTTCCTTCACGGTTCCATGTTGTTCACAGCAATGGCGTCTGCCCCAGTGTCAGACCGGACTTTCATGTAAAGGGCCAGTCGACGTCCATACATTTGTGCCTCTGAGTAGCTCAGCGGACACTGGCCACTGCTATCGCTCTGCTGCTACTCATGGTTAGAGGCTCAGTGGCATCAGACCAGTGATGATCTGTGGCTCTGAGGCGGTAGACCGCTTCAGGCCGCAGTCCACAGTGTCTGTGAGTACCAACCACGATGGGCCGGCACAGGCCTGCTGTTCACTGACAGCCACACTCCTCCACCACCATGCCCTCATGGTGCCTCATAACCATCTTTCCGTTCTCATAGTAGAGCATCGATAGCGGTGCCAGGCGTGTTGGCACACAGGATGGACATGGCACTCTGTCTGGGTGGTGAAGCTTCAGCAGACTCTGCAGAGACACAAAGAAGAAAGTGATGGGTTAGAGTCAATCTGCTATAAGGAAACTATACCAGTAGGAATTAGAGCAAATGGATATGTTTGACTAAACATCACATTGGGAATGTTTTTTTCTTTTATCGGCACATACAAGAAAATTAAAGGTGCAGAGGTTCAGTCTTACCTGCATGTATGCGTGGTTCGTTGGGGTGAAGGTCTCATCCAGAGGTGTAGGACAGCTCCCTTCGCAGCGGTAGGCGTTGTACCGTTTGGGGTAGACAATCCACTCGCTCCACCCAAGCTTCTCAAAGTCCACCCACATGTCCACCTTCTTGCACAGGGGGCCCTTCCTCTCCTCTGTGGGGATGCTGGCAGGCGCCGACCCTGCCACCCTGCTGCTCTGCTGGCTGTGGTGGTGCCTCTTGGCTCTCCGGCTCCTCGTCCTGGAGTTAGAGCCAGCTGTCGCTCGCTCTCTGTCCAGAGTGACGTATTTGGAGTGCTCTGCTGTGCGGATGAGCGTCGGGGCGCGCTGGCCATCGGTGTTCTGGTTTATCTTGGAGAAGACCACCATCATGACCCGGTCGGCTGTAGGGTGTTGAACTGCCTCCTGGTCCTGCTGCTCCTCTTCGGTCTCCTCAGGCCTGCCCTCTTCTGTTGTCAGTGTGGGGTTCCCCTGCTGCAGCCAGCTGTGGAGCATCCCTGTCATGTTGAACACCTTCCAGGAGGAGGGGGACACCATCGCACTGGGCTGAGCTGTCAAGCGGCCAACAAACAGCCTCTTCTCTGGGCACTGCTTGCTGAAGCACTGGCCTCTCTGGGAGTGGTAGACGTCCACGGAGGCCTGGGGAGACTCGGTGAAGGCAGGAAGGCGGATGCGAAGCTCACACCGCTGAACAGTGTCGCTCTTTGAAATGGAGGACATATCAAAGGTCACCGACCACCTGCCACCAGTCTGCTGGCAACCTACAAGAGCAAAAGAGGAGCAAGTTGGTTAGCATTATTCATGAACTCGACTTAGCATTCAGAGGTAGCATATACATACAAAGCGAGGCATGCAGGCAAACACAATGTCACATTACTTGTCATTCACCTATATTTGACTGCTTTTCTCCTGATACTCTTGAAATAGACAGCCTGATATAAACACATGGAAAGCACATGCCTTTGGATGGCCTGCTCTGCAATGAGCATTACAGGATTTTCACTAAGAGCTACTTTTTATAGCCTTGAATGGTTACATGACAGAAATAAAATATATATATATATGTAGGGATTGAAATAAAACGATTTGATCAATTTGACAAATCCATTAAATCAGCTAGACAGTCCTGTTACTGTATGCAACAGCCTATAGTCTGCATGCCCATGATGTGGTAAATCATGCCTATTTTTTATGTATTTATTTATTCTTTTTTAATCTTAAAGGTAACACTTTCCAGGTAGACTAAGGGTCTTTCTCCCTGTTTTTCTTCTTTTTTTAATTATAAGAGGATGCGTCTGCCTCCTAGAAAGATCATGCAAGAACCCCTAAGACTTTTAGGAAGCTTTTTGGAAAATTGAACACTTACTTCTGGCGACAAGGCTGGTGACAGAGTCGGACTCATGCAGACGGGGGTTATCCTCTGCAAGGGCCGGCGTCCTGGTCCGGTCCTCGGCCAGCAGGGTCCGGTAGAGGTGCATCATGTAGAGCGGCAGCCTGCTGGACTGCTGATGCTGCCCGGTGCGCCTGGAGCCGCCGGGCCGAGGAAACCCACTCATCCCGAGGAGCAGCGCGTCCTGCTGTATCCTGGGAAAGCGCTCTGCACGAACCAAATCCATCAGGAGAAAAAGCGCACATGAGAAAGCCAGAGTAAATCCCTTCATAATTCCAGGTGGGTCGGTTGTGGTGCTGTCACCTGTGCAGGTAAATCCAAATCGGAGATGCTTGGAGCTCCTTCTCTTTGCCTGTCTGTGGAAGACTGACTCAGGTCAGATGCTGTGGGCCGGAGTTATAATCGCTTATAAAAACCCTCCTATTGTCTTTTGAGGACTTCTGTCAAGCCATCGGCTTTTTTTTGAAAGGTGTGTGATCCACGGGGCAACACACAGAGCTCAAAGAGTTAAATGTCCCCAAATCGTTGTGCGTCGAAACCAGTTGCTCTTTGTAGTGGCCGAGGTGTGAAAAGCTCTAATACCTCCCCACTGATGATTGCTGTTTTGTACATTACAGATCACTTTGATAAGGAGGCATGACAATAATATTAGTTAAACAGATTACCAGCTCGACTCAGCGCTGTGATTAATGGGGAACCAACACGGGAGTTAATCACTTTCTGTGCCGGGCCGAGGCCTGTTGAGACACATCTTACGAAAATAAAAGCCTTTAAAACACTGTTATGGACTATGATGGTAAATATTCTGCACATCATCTCCTCTCCGGGAAAAATTAGCTGCTTCATATGCTCCACGACACACCTTAGCCTAATAATAGCTTCCAATATCCCTATATTATTTTATCATGTCACATAACGTCAAAATAATAATAATAAAATCGTCACAGGCCTACTGCTGGTAGCCAAAGACAATTAGTTATGGTTAAAAATTAATTTAATTAAACTTAATTTCTTTTCTCCTGTTGTTCATTACAATGTGAATGTCAGAGGCCTACTGTAAATAAATAAATAATATTATAAAATAAACACAAATGCGTTTAGGTCTATATGGCGACGTGTTTTTAAAATGTATTCACTTTGTCTTTGCCAGATTTGGTCCCTTTGCTCAAAAGTTGAAGGTCGTGACATCCTGGGAAATGAGTGCTATTGATGCAAAGTGGACACTCTTTGTAATGAGCGACATCTACCAGGGAAACTCTGTGATGTGGTAATGAAGTCAGTGGCAGCGACATGATGCTCACAGCAGCATCCATCCTGCAGTTCAGTTTTTTTTCATGAGCTGGACACTGGATTTCTCATGAAGAGCATCCCATATAATAAAATAAAATAAAAGTAAATAACATAAACGTAAATAATAAAATAAAAGCATCACCTGAAACTGCACAACCCCCTCTTAAATAGTGGCATAATGATAATGACAGCGAACTACAAAGCCCAGGCTCCTTTTGATGCGCAGGAGGTGTGAAAATATCAAAAAGCTTGAGAATATGTGCAACTGGACGCGTCCTTTTTAAGCTCATCTTTGAGACAACATAAAAGGAAACGTTTTTGCTTTTTAATTGACCCATAATTTTTTTTTCTGGTTTTACGTGATGATTGGAACGAAAGTAAGATCTCGGCCTGCAAGCTTCTTGATTAAGAAAACAAAGACGGTGGACTAATTCATCAACCACTTTAAAGCAGATCACGGCTCTAATCACTTTGCTGTTTCGACACAAGCGTATAATTTTAGACAAATGTCATGAAGACGCAATCGATAACTCAGATTGTCTCAAATTATTATGCCGTGTTTGAAATTACTCTGCAGATTGTCTCTGGTATGAAACATCGGGCCTTTAATGGGCAAATCGCAGCGTGTCGCCATGCAGCTTTCAGAGACTTATGAATAGGATTTGTTGTCCTCCCACGTAAACAGAGTCTAAAAATCAATTTTAGATTGGCACAAATTGCGCGAGATTAGCCGTAATTGAACCTAATTGAAATTGATCCGTAGCTTCACACGTGGCACCTGAGGTGACAGCCGCTGCATCAACAAAACGTTATCCCCCTAAAGTCCAGCAGGGGGCACTATGAGACAACCATTTGTATTATGGAGGCTATTGAGAAGAGCAGCTTTGTCATGATAGTGCGTCTCACGCGTGTGTGTGTGTGTGTGTGTGTGTGTGTTTTCAACAACTACCAGTAACAATGACTATCCAAGAACCAATCTGAATGAGGAAATTATTTAAAAAGTAACTCATAATGCCGCAGAATGAGACTTATTTTACTGTTGCAATGTTGAGACGTGTGATTATGACACAGACATCAGTTTTCAGAGTGATAGGGAACAGCCAAATGGAATTTTCACTGATCAATATTCATCCAGCGTTACAGGGACAGACAATATGCTGCTGTGGAGATAAAAAAATTAAAATTACCTACATTTCCAAGTATGTGGTAGCAGAAACTATTTGCAAAATGTTCTGAAATTAGAAATACTTTATTGATCCCTGAGGGTATATTGGGTCAGTTGCAGCTGTTCAGATTCTCAAGAGAAGAATATATTATAGCCATAAGTGAAATTATAAGACATAGAAAAAGAAATAAGATATATAAATGCAGTACAACATTGCAGTGCATTCAACAACAGATTAATATTTTGCCCTTTGAGATCAGTGCACTTTAGTTTCTCTCTGTTCCAAAGTTATTTGAAATGGAGGTTAAGTAAGTAAAGTAAGGGATTTGTTAAGAAATTAAAACTTATTCTCCTCTTGCACACTTTGTAAGTCTTTATGAGTATGAGCTTCCCTTCAAGTCTCTTAAAATGCTCCATAATGTTGAGTAAGTGCTTTATGTATTCAGGGTCAGCTTTGTATTCACCGATAAAGGCCAGCCTGAGGTTTAGACACACCTCGCCTGGAAATGGGAATAATAGACGCCTCATTCAGTGACCTCACTGTGACAAACTCCCTCTGCTGCCCACTGATTGCCTAATTAATCGGCCCGGCCACTGATAGCCTTGAATTTGTTAGCACAACAAATGAGGAAGGTTGCTGTGTCTCTGAAACCTCTATGAGAGGAGTGTGTGTGTGTGTGTGTGTGGCGGTGATGGTGGGAGGGCAGGAGGGTGGCACGAATGAAGGGCATCTATTTCATTTGAGGAATCACACGGTAAATACTTTTTATTTAAAAGTTGGTGCATTTCTTAATATATTTTAAACCATGTTGATTATCAGATTACGTAGGCCTGCATAGGACAATCAGCAACTGTTGCAATCAAGAATTTGTTGCTTGTATGCATGCAGACGTTTGTTTATTCGGTTGTTTATTTGTTCATTGTGTGTTTCTTGTGGACATGTGGCCGTGGAGTCGCCGGGTTTCTGTCACCACAAGCCCATCATCACTTTCTTTCAAGACCTTTGTGCTTCTGGGAAAGGGGAGACATGTTGCTGCATCAGCTGGCTGCAAAACACAAAGGCTGTAAAATATTAAAAGGATTTTCAGGTGGCACTTCATCAATAGAATAATAGGGATAATTATCCCCCGAGTGGAGAAAGGTCTCTCATTGAAATGGACCGTTTGATAGGGACTGGAATTTAGCCACCACTAAATTAAGTCCAGGGCAGAGGTGTGCGTGTGTGTGTACGCGCGCGCGTGTGTGTGTGTGTGTGTGTATGTGTTTGTTTGTGTGAGTGTGTGTTTGTTTGTGTGTGCTTTTGCTTGTTTATACAATTGTGAGCATGTGTGCATGTGTGTGTGTGTGTATGTGTGTGTGTGTCAAGGTTATTATAGAGTCCTAACAAAGACAAAAAAGGCATTAAAACATGATTATAAAGTGAAATAAACATAAACATAAAAAATAAAAACATAGTTATCGTCTCTGCCTGTAAAACTAATCAAAGTTAATAAATATGAACTGGTTTGTGTTTTGTTGTTTGGTTTATGCACAGGATGAAAACAAGACTTATTTTTGCAAGAGAATTATTGGCTGTTACAGCTGATAACTGTGTCACTAGGTGGCGCTATCCTACACTTGTTCATATCCAACAGCGCCTCCTGCTGGAAGAAAACACCAGAGTCCTGGTTGGCAGCTTTAGGAGTAAATTAATAAAAATACATTTCTGAAAAAGGTGTGGTTTGTTCTCATTACCCAAGGCCTGCTTGTCCCATGCAGAAAACAGACCAAGCTTTGAGTCCCACATTGAGCGACAGTTTGCCAGTTAACATTCCTAGTAAATATTAGCGTTAGTTACCTTTTGAAAACATTAACCATGATCTTTCCCTAACCTTACACAAGTACATGTTGTGGCTAACAAAGCAAATTAGTGGCAAAAGAAGCTAACGAGCTGACACAAGCGTGTTTTCATGCGTGCACATTAACATTAAGTCACGTGATGTTGACTCCATCACATCTGCTTTAAGTTCAAATGTTTACATGCAACATATTTTTGGTGCAGAAACATTGACATTTCAACGCATCTGCTGCTTTGCAGAAACGTCAAATTTGATCATGTTATTCTGGTGACTAGGCTGCAACTAAAACCAACCTGTGATTGATAAATTATTAATAAATGGATAAAATCAATAAAAACTATCCAAAACAAGGGGCTTTGCAAGACAGAACAGATTTGTTGAGCGGTTCATTAAGCACATATTTTTACCATCAAGGCCAGACCCATTACTTTCAACCTTTGTTGTAATGATACTGACATTTTCTCCAATCCAGCTGCTAACTGACCAGATGTTGTTGTTGCTGTTGTTGTTGAAGAAGAAGGAGAAAAACAAAACAAAAACAGATGTGACTGTTTTGGAGGTAAGCTGTACTTTTGATTGCAACCAGGCCGAAGCCCTCCTTACAGAGATGTTGAAGTGTCTACAGATGTCGACTGCTGGTGTTTTTATTTGATATTTGCTGCGTTAGGCCAGAGGTCAGCAACCTTCACTGCCAGAAAGAGACATTTCCCCTCCTCTTCCACCTAATAAAATTCATCTGGAGCCACAAAACATTTGACAACACAGCTTATAAAGTTTTAAATAAAATGAACGCTATGTACAAAACCTATAGTTTGTTGCATTTATGAAATTATAGAACGATAACAGAGAAAACTGTTGACATTTTATTCTATTTTTTTATGTTATAACGAAGGCAAACAAACTCTTATGAGGAGGAGAAAAAATACAGGAGCATGGGTAGGGCTTATTAGAAATGAATTAAACACAGAACTATGTGGGGCTATTTGGGTCCACCCCATGTTTGTGGAAAATGAATAAAATAAAAAGTAGCACACTTTGAAATACATAAAAACATAGAGATGCAGCCTAATAGCTTAAAAACCTTTAAAAAAAAAAAAATAGGCCAGTTTGTATTTAATTGTGACGCCACATATCCAGCAGACAGGTAAGCCAGCAGTACATCTGAGACCTTTTTTTTTTTTTTTTTTTGGATTTATCTATGGTTTGCTTACAGGGGTCAGAAACTCAACATCAGCCATCTGCAGGAAAAAGACGTAGCAGGATGTGACGCATATTTTTGTTGACGAACCATTGAAACTTTTTTTTTTTTTTAACTTTCAGTGTCACAGCATTGCCTCAAACTGCAAGATAAGACAACTGTCCACTGTGCAGCAATGCTATGTTGTGTTTATGTCCATGTTATGTTTGCACTGGCTCTGCAGGGAGCCAGTGCAGAGGGGCTGAGGGCCCGCAGGTTGCCAAACCCGGGTTCAGCGATGTTCACAGGTTACCGATGAGAGGCCAGCAGCTGCAAAAATGAGCTGAAAAGACATCATTGCCATACGTCTAAAACAACATCTGGATGTGGTTGAAAAGTAAAAGGTGAAAAGCCGTCATTATCAAGTCACTGAAAAGACATTGCTATAAAAACTTCCCTGTACCATCACAATTAAAGCCATGATGGACCAACAAGATTCCGCCCAACAATACAACGTCCAAATGACAGACATATTGGGAGAAAATCTTTGCTTTTGTGAGCCCTGTGTACACTATGCCTGATATGTATGTCATGTGAGCTTTTGTGCACGTGCATCTATGGAGCACACATCAAAAGCCCATGCTTGTTTGTAAATCCTCATTTTGTAATATTTAATTTGGCCTGTGAGACCATGAGAATACACGCATTGGGGCGTTTTCAGTTGTTAGTTTTAGTTATTCATATCATGCCCTCTCCATTATGCACACAAACATTTTTTTTTTTCCCCCTGAAACTATTCCCTCAACAATTTCCTTCTCTTTAATTCTGATTGCATGAATTTTCATTATGTCTTGCCTTTTTTTTTTTTTTTATTGTGAAGCCAAGACAGTTTAGCATCAGGCTTCATTTAAATATGAAATCTCAGTATTGTGTGTGCTTCTCTAAAGTGTGTTTACTACTGAAAATACAATATAGTATCTGTATTACCCCAAAAAATCAAATAACAAACAAAATATTAAGCAATTAATCAGACAGACAGACAGATAGATAGATATAGAAAAAAGAGCAGATTTCCAGCATATATGGTACAAACATATAAGCAAATGACACAAAGTCACTGTGATATCCTGCAGATATAACCTGATGTAAGTGAACTGACACATGAGACAGCTGCTACCCAATCTAAGCAGCAGCCCACAGCGAGTCCCGGCTCTGTAAATCTTAAAAGACCTGCCAATATTCTTGCTCTTTACTGTGCGCAGAAGAGAGTCGACTCATCGCCTCGTGCCCGGTGCTCCAGTCTTGGCAAACGCCCCAACTTAATGAGCCAATGACCTTTCACAGCATCATTTGCACAGCCAGTCTGTGGCTAAGTCATAATCCAAAGCCTCTCAGATTGTATGATTTGCATTTATATTGATAGGGGGAATGTGATGATTGATGCAGTCGTGGTGACAGTGGCTGCAGCCTGGACAAAGTCAGATAAAATGAGACACCGGACCGTCTGGGCGGCTTTGGGGCTCACCAGCCGAGTCCAATCCAGACTTTCCTTTACGTTTTATTCTGACAAAGTCCCAAGGATCATCGTGAAGACTGGGGTCGAGGATGATGATGATCAATCAATAGCTGCTGAGTGATGATACCAAAAATGATAGCCATTATTGAAGAATTCTACTCTTTTTGAAGTTACTGATCAGAAAAAATATATATAGGAGTTTGAATGGCATCACAATACTGCAATAAGCAGTGAAATGAAAAGCTTTAAAAGGAGTACTCCAACATTTTGGCCTAAATACCCTTTTTTTCTGACTCACCCAGACCGAGACAAGATGTTTGATACCACTTTCACCTCTGTACGTTCGGTGGTTCAGTTCCCATGGGTAGCATTTCATGTTAGCTTAGCATAAACACTTGAAGTCTATGGGAGTCGTTAGCCTGGCTCCATCAAAGTGAAAAATAAACCTTGCAGCAACTCTGAAACTGTCTTATTTACACCGTGCATCGTGTGTATTTGAAATATATATGTCTTGGGATTACAAAAAAAGTAATTTTAGGAGAAGTTAGGTGGTGGACCTGTACACATTTATCCCTCCATCTATCACAGTGACAACAACTTTAACTTAGGAGGGGCCAAATTTGAATGTAACCAGCAAATTTGACTAACTCTGCCTTTATCCGTCAGACTGGGATCATTCTTCCCAGTGTTTGATATAAAATTTGGAATTTGCACACCATTTTAAATTAAGTTTTCCCTATAGACACTTGCCACATTTGTAATTTAGATCCTGAACTTCTACAGGGATGTGAGTGCTGGCGTACACACACACACACACACACACACACACACACACACGCACCTGCACATATATACAGACTTCAGTGTTATTTTTAATTTCTCATTTAATCACTCTCGGGGTTCTGTCATGACTTACTTGAACGACTTTCAGCAAGTTTGATCTGGAGATTGAAGTGTATAGATTTAAGTTTTGCTGCGAACACATTTAGGAGTTTCACATGACCGCACCACCGGTTTGCTTTCCTGCCAGTCCATATGGAAGCGGTTCGGTCACTGTACTTGCTGGATGATGTAAAAGCCTGCTAACCCGTTTCAGGCCCGCGCAGACCAGCAGATGGTAGCGGCGGGTGATCCAGCCTGTTTCCGACCGCCGAAAAGCCTCGAAGGCACAAACAAGCATAAATGTGTGAATGGCAGGGACTGTGACATTTTGCGATGAAGAGGTAGAGTTTCGTTTTTTTTCCTCTTCCAAAGTGATTGATCATTTTTTCATGGCAGGTGCATCATTTCGTTCTTTCATCTTTTCAGTCTCGCTCCAGTGACAGTGTCTGCACTTACTCTGAATACTTCAGACCTGGGAAATGACACTTTTCAGCCTCAGAAGTATACACATAAGTACAGGCTCTCTAGTGCATATAATTCATGCCATTCATTAGTATAACTTCCTCTTGGCAAAGTGGACCAGAGCACTTTTGTTTACTCAGGATACTTCCATCTGCAGCTGCAACCATGCTTTATGTGGCTTCAGATAGATAGATGGATAGTTTTAAATTTATCTTGCAGAGTGAGGTTTTATTCTCCTTGCATAATCTGCTTCTGCATGACTCTAGAAGTGATCAGAATATAGTAAACAGTGCCACAGAGATAATTTTCTATACTGCACTTGGCATTTACAGTGACTTGGCATTTACAATCACTGTTATTGTGATTTCGGTTCCAGTCCCTATTATTATTAAAGTGGCCCGTGCTACCTAAGCCTGCAGCATCAAGCTGAGAGCAGATTTGGTATTCCGCTTGCACGTCCTCAGAAGAACAGTATGTCCTTGGTAGTTTGGAGGCCTTGAGGTGTTTGTGCTGCTGTGGCTCAAGTTGACGCTTTTGGAACCATAAGAGGTGCAAGAGTAACCCCCGCAACAATACAAAATGTGCCTGGTCGAAGCATTAAAAATGAAAAAAAAAACGAGGAGGAGAGGACACACCTCACCCTCAAAAGATCATCTTTCTATCCACACACACACACACACACACACACACGTGAAGGCGTCTTTGCAAAGTGCACAGGTAGTATTAGAAATCCCACCCCATCTCCTCCTCGATTTCTCAACTTTTGTTTGATCTTAACAGCCTCAAGTACAATAAAATACAACCAAAAATATAAATATAAAAATAAATAATTCTCTATTGTCCATTGCCATTCTGTGCAAACAGTTTTTTTTTGTGGTAGCTTTATTCACATTGTACAGCAGTGTGTCCCACATGTGCTTCATCCTCAGCGAAGCGACATCACACTTAAACTGAGTGAAATCGTAAAACCCAAGATTCCCTTGTTTAATGGCTGCACTGTTACATCGAACTGAAATTATGTCTTGTGCTTTACTTTTTACAGATTTTCCTGTAATTCAGCAGAACATATCTTATTTAGTGATTATTTAGTGATTCTTAGCCTATTTATTTATAATACCTATTTTAGTAAATCTTGCTATGTCCTGCCTTGTATCCTATTTATCAATTCTCCTGAAACATTATTTCATTTTTATGTATGCAAATGCATGAGAATGACTATTAAACTGAATCTGAATCTGAATCTGAATCCGGAAACGCCTAAAATTTAAAATAAAGTTCTGCAGGCTTGAACTGAGCTCAGTTGCAGAGCAGTTACAGAGTTTGCGAGGTTAACCTACATATTCCTTCACTTTAACTTCCTCCATCATTTCTGTGGTAAGTCACTATAAAACAACAGCCGTATTTCTCATATGAGGTGTTAAGTATCGATGATGTTAGGTTTCCAGGTGAACTAATTGTGAGTGGGGTTACTTCTTGTACTGCGTGTTGTTCTTCTGAAACATTTACAGCCCGTGTTGTTGAGAAGTACAAGAAGCACAACCTCAAGTGTTTAGGGAGTGCAAAACAACAAGCTGTGATCTCAGGTCCTCTGGCGTCCCCGGGGTCCCAAAAGATGAAAGATGAAGCCTGTATGCAAGATCAAAGCGTTTGTCTTTCATTTAGACACTCCCCCTCCCAAACAAATGAAGAAATGCACTTCTAAAGCGGCCAAAATGTTCCGTATGCTCTTTGAACATGTCTAAATAAAACTTAAACTTTGCTGCTCTTAATTAGATTCCTATGGCACGTCATTTGTAGTAATCACTATGCACAAAATATGCAAATTAAATTTACTCTCATGCACTGCAGGTCTCCAGTTAAATAATTGGAGATTCAAGTCCTTGCAGCTCGCCTAAATTAATTTGAATTGTGTAAAAATTCTCTTTAGGCGCAACGTGCAAGCCAGTCTCAATACTATTCTTTTACATGAACTGATATTTGTCCTGTTCTGTTGTAAGCACTAGAAATCTCCTGTGTTTCTTCACTTTGAATAAAGCACAGGTACATTTATGAGTTCATAAACAGTCCTTTATGTCCATTATGCGTCCTAAAAAAGAGAAAACTCTCCTCCAAAAAGAAAAAAAGTAGTTTTAAAATTAGCTAAAAAGATAAATACCAAAATTATGCAGGGATCCTAAATCACATTTAACCGAGAGTGTCTGCAGTGCTCATTTTCTAGACCTTTTTTTTTTTTTTTTTTCAACTTATAATGATGAACATTCAACTTATGATTATTAGTGGCCCTCTACAGTTTTTTGAAATCCATTAATTTTCACATTTTAAGCCATTCTCTCAAGTGCCTGGGGTGACTTTCAGAATCAAAAGACAGCGAAATACCCAGGAGGAACCAATGAGACCGCATTTGCCTAAAATGACCTTGACAAAACTGAATATGCCTGCCAACTACACCAAAAAAAATAATAAAAAAAGTGTCCTGTTTTCTAATAAGTTGTCAGTGATCTGACTCTGAGCGCTGCATAAAACAGCTGCCTGCTTTGGGTAATGAGCCTGTTATCTTTCTCCCTTTGTGATGCCGTCCCCATCAAATGAATTGTCTATTCGTCACTGTTACATCGCCCTCATATTGATTACTGGCTAATATTATTTAATGTGACTTGCATGGTGATTTCAAACAGTAATTGGCGGTGGTATGGTCTAATGAGCAGTGTGATGGGCAGAGGAAACCGCGTTGCAGCGCTGGGCGAGTGACTCCTTTGGGGTGACTGGTTGCAAATCATTTTTTAATTCTTCCAAAAGCTCTAAAATGGCATTGATGGATGGCCAATATGTTGTTATTGCTTTGGCTTCATGTATTTTATTTATTTATTTATTTATTAAATATGATCATGGTTGGAAAGCTCCTAATGAATTCCGATTTTGCCGCGGCTGACGTTTCCCCTCTCGCTTTAAAAGAGCTGCCACCTCTGAATGGATGGCTGATTAGTAACTGCTCTTTCTTTGAATTGTATTAAACAAATACCTTCCCCACAATGACTTCCAGTGTTAGTAAATTGCATTAGATGTGCAAATTAATCAATTTGCATACTCTCTCCTCAGTGTTTTGCACATTCTACACACGTCCTATTGTTACATATTTATAATGACAAACCTGCAAAAAAAGGACAGGGCTTGTATTTTCGCTTATGGACGAAATCCTCTGCAGCCGTACATCGGCTGCAATAATCAGACCTTTACAGTGTACATCTTACCATATACAGCACCTAAATCAACTTTAACGACCGAGTGTGTTTATGCATACGATGAATTTTTACCCTCGTTTCTCAGTAATGGATAGGGAAAAATGGAATAAATGGAAATATAAGAAATAGGAAGGTATAAGGAATAATGAAGGGAAGTATGTATGTGCAACAGGGGGTGTCTCAGGTATTCAAAAATGCTGTTATGGTTGAATAATTTATGGCCGGTGCACAGCAGTTGTTTTTATTTACAAGTGCACACTTAGATTGCACAGCTGGCTTTGCACAGTGCTTGCTCCGGTCAAGCTTATTTCGCTCTGCTTTTTCCTCAGTTTTCATTCTTTCTGTGTGACAGTGCTGCTTGTTAGCAGTGACCTTATTGCTCTCCCCTGTGAGGTGCGTTTTTGTAGCCTTCTCACTCCATTTTTTCCCCCCACACATGTATTCCCAGCAAGACACAGAGGTCTCTTCTTACCTGTCCTTACCCTTCACCCTCGCCTTCACTTATGCCTGACTTTATGCTTTTCCGATCTGAAATTGACCATCTGGTTTGGTGGATGGATCACAAACACTGCACTGCCTTCCGTCCTCTTTATAAAAAGAGAAATCTGCATTTCAAAACATCCTGCAGGGGGTGATCAGGAGTGCTGCGGTAATTCCAGAAGGGAATGTTAAGAGACAGCGGAGGCTTTCCAAAGAACCCCTCACAGCTTTGCACTGCAAGGCCAAAACGAGCTGGGTGTCATAAACTTTGAAGATTTTGTCCCCACCCAAAGGCAGCGTCCTGTCATCAGCAGCTGGGGTCTAACTTTGATAGGACAGAGAGACAGAGAAAGAAAAAAAAACAAGCTGAGAAAAAAAAAATAGCTTCCAAAGATGTGTGTTATGCTGCATTATTACAGGCAGCAGCAGTATAACCTTGGTCCGCTCCATGTAGCTCCTCTTGTTCTCTGGTGAGGAACTCCATGCACGTAATTGTCCCTTAAGAGACCTTGTTGACCCTGAGCGTCCACCTCCACAGTTCAGTGCAGATTCAAGCCGAGCATTCAGGCTCTGTCATACCTCCCTGTTGTCGGTGCCTCTCTCTTTGCAAGCCACAAACCTTCCAACCTTTTTTGGATTATCTTTTTTTTTCAAACGAGGCATTGTAGGAGAAGTTACATGCTTGGAAGTGTAACCGCAGAACATTTATCCTTCCATCTAGTGCAGTGATCTGTGCACCGCTGAGGGCATAGCTACAATTAAATTATTTTTTTTAATTCCAAGACATCATTCAAATAACAATACCTTGTTTAAATAAGGCAGCTTTAGTGTTGCTGTATGGTTTATTGTTTCACTTTGACAGAGCTAAGGAGTATTATTTTAAGTTTCCTGGCATCTAGCTCAGACCTGACCTTCATCTATCTTCATCTTCATCTCTTTGCACCATCAAGAAAGAAATGGACTGATTTTCAAGCACATCTATACACTTAAAAGTTTAATATGACTGAATACTGGCTTAAATGACCAGATTAAATAAATATAAATGCACTGCAGTTCACATTCATTTTACAAAAAGGAGTTACTGGCATCCCTTTGTGCCTCGGAAAGCATAAGGATTTTATTCCAAAGTCCTGTATGACACATCAAATGTCACCTGATGTTCGCTTAATATACAAATGAAACACAGATGATTAGACCTTTGAAATGTCACATCTTTGTGAGTAAAGGCCTGCTAATACTTGAAGTAATGTTGGGTAGTGAGTGAGTCAGAGTCAGTGATTGAAACTGTTCATAAAACAGTATCATGAGTTAACACAACGGAGTTCAGTCCTGTGTGTGTGTGTTTTACTGCTCACGGTACAGCCAGCTGGTTGTGATCTTCTACGTTTTGACAGCTCCACAATGCCGAAGAGCTTTGTGGGAACCCACTGACTCGCTGTAAGTCAAAAAAAACAACAAAAAAAAAAAAAAACACACCAGCCATGCCCTCTCATCAACAGTCCAAATAATGCCCCAGCAAAGATTGGCAGACAGACCTAAAATAGATGAACGAGGTGGTGATTTTCTGTCTGTTTTTGCACCAGAGTACACACTGAGGAGTGAGGAGACTGTTGTCAGCGTAAGATGTATTTTAATTCCTTAGAAAAATCCTCTTGTTTTGTGACTATTCTGCAAAAAAAGTGCATTTAGTGTGTCCAAGTCCACCTTTGCTATTTCAACAGTGGGAAAAAGGGTTGTTTCACTCTGCACATGGTTCAAATGAGTTGTACTTAGTCTCTTAAATAATCATGTGTGTGTTTGGGTGTGTAACATGCAATAAACCAATTGGTGTGCCATCTCCCATTCCCTTTAAAAGCCAGGTGTGCTTGCAACTTGGCGGATTGCTATTATAACGGCAGGTTTTCCAGGTGAGAAGGAAGACTTCTCTGTAGAGGAAAAGGAGACGTCATGCCCGTGCTCAAAGTGAAGGCGGACGAGAACAGAGCATCTATGGCGACAGCAGGACTCCATTAAAGCTCCTTGGGGTGATGCCGGCATCTCTGTGTGCGTAACAAGCCAAGTGTGCAGGTACATGCAGCTGCCGATGAAGACACGCATTGCTGTCTTCAGAATGTGCCGTTAAAACAACAGTGAAACACTGCGTCGCTGACCTCAGACGTGGTTAACGCTGGTCAATCGCACAACCACGTTAAACTGCCTCAAGATGGCAGTGTCATGTGTGGGCTGGAGCGAGGACCCAAATGCAAGAGCTGAGGGAGGTTTTATTGAAGAAAACAAGAATTTAAAGACAAACTCACCCTGCGTTCCAATACTCACACTACCATACTATTCAGTAGGGGAAAAAATATTTAGTATGTCCCAATACATAGTATGTCAGATGCAGTATGCCAACGGACGACAACAAAACACACATATCGCACAAAACTCGCTCAGTGACAGCAGCAGCGACAGGAAGACAGAAGATCAACATTATCAGTCGTAGTCATGCTCTCACATCTCAGCAGATACTCTGTGTTGCCTTACGTTTCTTTGCAAATGGAGTTTTTTGTATAATATCGGAGATGCTGAGCATTTGAGTTAGGCCACTGTCTGCAGGGCGGTGAGGAAAGTCTGCCTCGCCCTGAAACGGCTTTTACCCATCTTTGTGGTTTTCCCTGGACACAAACCTGTCAGAGCCACCGAGGAGCAGTTCCACAGGATTGCAGGCGAATGATGTAGAGATCTGTTAAATTAGTTTTAAATTATACTCCGTTAATGACAATGTGCTGCAACCTCAGACTGGGATTAGTAATTGTAATTTCTTTTAGGATTTCCTAGTGTGATCGATGGCACACACATCAAACGGGCACACTGCGGGACGAGAGCCCGGGTGGAGATGACCATAGGCCTGCTGAAAGCCCGTTTCCAGTGCCTACGTCGCCTCAGGGTGACCCCTGAGAGGGCCTGCAGTATATCTGTGGCATGTGTTCTTCATAATATTGCCACTATTAGAGGAGAGCAACACCCTGCCGTACAAATGGATGACCCTGATGATGACCCCATCCACCTGCCAGCTATCCAGGACGGCAGAGCAGTCAGAGACACCATATGCCATAATCACTTTTGAGTTAAAGTCACCATCACCACCACCAAAGCAGTCAAATAAAGACATAATACACATTTCATTTGGTCTTCTTTATTTCCTACAAATACAAAAGCTTGTTTAGTCAACGTTCCAATAGTTAACATAATTAACATAATTCACCTGTGACCATGCACCCACCTCTAACTGGTGCTCCAGTATTTCAATTTCCAGATCTGCCTTCCTAATCTGGCGGTCCAAGTGCAACATTTCCTTATCAGTTTTCTTTATTTGTTTCAGCAGGTGCAC
>OMLB01035993.1:7242-22407 GCA_900302555.1 Myripristis jacobus | reverse complement strand
GTTGTTAGTGCGCCACAGAAAATGTAAACCCCTCCCCACCCAACTGATGACAAGGAGGGTTTTTATTGAGTAGCCTCTCAGCCAATGAGTGCACAGTGCCGGGAAATACAGCACTGGAACTGCACCGGCTCTGATGCTCGTGCTGCTTTTTAGTGTTTTAGGACAATGTTAATGTGTGCGTCTGCTTCCTCTCTCCTCTCCTCCAACTGATCAACTCCTTGAGCTTAGACAACTCTTTTGCGCAAGTGTGTGTCTGTGTGTGTGTGTGTGTGTGCTTGTGAGTGTGTGAGAGGGCTTTTCGGGAAGAGAGACCCCCAGGGGGAACTGGGACCTGCCAGCACCAGGGCTCAATAATGCCTTTTGAGAGTGGGATGAACCAAAATACAGATTTTTAAGAGTGCTATTTTTTCATATCTGTAATTTACTCCCGCTCCTTGTTTAGGAGGCAGCACATCTCTCGTCAAGGTAAGCAGTGTTTTCCTCTCTGTCCAGGACAGTCAGCACCAGTGATTGAAGCTTTGCTCTGTGCCTGGTTGTCACAGAGGCACCTAGCCTCATTACAAAGATCCTGCCTGTATGTGGAAAAAGCACTGCCAAGAGAGAAAGAGAGACTAAATGGCTCAGGGGTAATTATAGCAGACAGTGTCATTTTGCCAACTGATTCTCATTTTAATGCAGACAGCACTGCAATAGCAGGGAGTCTTCCAGAGTGGAACTTTTACAGCATGCAAAAGTCCCATTCCTAGTGCGTAGCATCATAGAGTGCTGCAGTATTATATTACATAATAGTAACACAGGTGTGCGAGAGTAGAACTTGAGACAGAACTGCTTGGCATCCTACAGCGATCTAAACCACACGATGACAAACTGATTCAACAATAAACATCAATGTGCTTAGCACTTCATTTGCTTTTTTAATACATTTCATAGACAGAGAGCACATCATTTTCCTGGGAAAAAAAATGTTGGCAAAGAAGTTGTTAGGCATCATTTAGTCATTTTCAGAAATTTTGTCTGATTGACATCCAGTGATGACTCCAGTTTTGATCCACTTCATTAGAAGAGATAGATAGAGTTAGATGAAGGTAGAGGTGTTGTTTTCTAGAGCTGTTAAGAAGAGTGATGAGCTTCTGCTTACTGGTGTTCAGCAAATGCTCTGAGGGACTGCATCCAAAGTCAGATCTGCTGAGCCAGCAAGAATGAAGGGCCTGTGCAAGAGCCTGCAGAGCCCACTGTAGTGTAATGAAGTTGATGCTTTCTATTAGCAGTTAAACCAAGGTGCTTATATAACCATCCATTTCTACATTTTCTCTTAATGCTGTATGGAAATATTTCATTTAGATGCATATTGACTGTGATGGATACTTCTTTCAAATAAATGTTTTATCAGCACACATTGAAATGTTCCGCATTACAGTCACTGATGGGCAGTGATTACCTTATACAACAGAGCACACTTGCACTTTTCAGCTTCTTATCCATTAATAATGCATTCTCATTTTTTTTTGCCTCACATGCAGTTTCCTTTTGGATATTTTTCTCTATGTCTCTTTGTATTTTTGATATATCTGAAAGGCTGTCTTGACCAAGAGAGCAGATGAGGTGTATGAACAGCATGTATACTCCCATATGATGCAGTGTGGTGAACAGATCAGGTGATGCAGTAGTTTGTCCGGTCCCCAGGGGTGTTATGAGTACATGACTGGGACACTCCTAACTGCGTGCCAAATGAGGACTTCCTTGTGGCACAGCAGAGGTGAATCAAGGGATGTGTAGCCGCAGTGTGTTTGGTGTTTGTATCCACACACAAACACACACACACACACATACGCAGCAGGAATTCATTCACCTTGGTGCAGTTTGTGCTGCAATATGTGTTTTTATAAGTCACAAGTGACAAGATTTACGGGAGCAATTACAGTGAATGGCAGCCAGTATAGTAAGATAGTAGGCTAAACATATTATAGTATATGTCCATACTGGCTTCAGAAGATTGGCTTCAGTTTTACCTAAACTCACTGATACAATTTTGATAAAGTAGACAGTGTGACTGACCACAGAGCACAAAACTAAGATCTGAGCTGAGCCATGATATGGCTATGATATAATAGCAACAATAAGGTGCTGGTGGCAAGAGGAAAACAAAGATGAAGACAAAGAAGACAAAGAGAAAGACGGAGAAGAAGACAAAGATGAAGCTGAAGAGGAAAGTTATCCCAAAATATAACTGCGTCGTTCTTTTATGATTAAAATTGACCCCATATGCTAAAATGGTGGACTCTGACCAACGCCCTCTGCATGCAAACTCTCCTCTCAGACGTCTGAAGTCAGGGTGCCTTGCTGAACTTAAAAGTACCTGCAAATGGGAGGATGCTATTACAGTCATGCAGACTGTCAGTCTGGTGGTGAACCCATCCAATCTCTGAGTTAACTTTATAGGATGAGGCAGAAGTCTATATTTGGTAGAAGTCTTAATTTGCATATTCTGATGTGATTAGTTTTGGGCAGCTCAAAGATGATTTAGTATTTTGAAAGGAAATGACAAGCTGCTGTCTTCTGTTTGGTTCAATGGCTCAGACAGACTAATGACTGAGGGTATGAATAGTATCAGTAATGGTCACACAGAGGTCTTGCAGCAGGCAGGCAGTCTCAGCATCGCTGCTTGTCCTCTGGAGAGGTTTGCATGCCTGAAGCACATCTGCTGCTTGATGGTTCATGAAATGGGACTATGCACTATAATACTGTCTTGTCAGGTATATCCATGTCCATGGAGCAATACGCAGCTATAGAAACCACTATTTGTTCATGTTTTTAGGATACTGCTTGTACTCTTAGAAGCTCCTCTTGGGGAGAACCAGGCAGTAATGAAAAAGTAAGCTAAAACCTTCACAAGAAATATTGTGGAACACATTGAAGCATGCCTGGATCATTTGATACTAGACACAAAAATGCCTTTGTTAAGTATTTTGTGAGATGGTGTTATAGTCAGAAACCCTCATGCTGAGGGACATTTAGACGGCTATAGGGGACAATGATGTCACTCTTAATTTGTAGATAATGAAAGCTTGTACTTTCTTGTAACTGCTGCCTTTATTGGTATTGGATTGCATCCTCTGTCAGTTGACAGCCATTAACACAACTCTTCTCTGCCTGAAAATAGACTGTTAGTGTGGCAGCTGGACTCAAGCAGGGGAGAAGAAGAATGTTAATACATGGCTCAGGTATTGTCTAGAAGATCTGCTTCTTTGTTGCTCCAATTATACTTTTAATCAACAAGTCACCTTAAGTCTATTCGTTTTCTCATACAGCTTAGCAACTCTGTGAATTTAAACATCCGGTCAACGGTTGCTATCCATGAGATGTCAAGTTAACCTTGACTTCTAAGATACTAAAGGCAACAAATTCTGTACACGCTTAAGCAACTGATATTTGTGACAAACGGAAACAATCAAAATTTGTTGAGAAGAAGTCAAAATAGAATCAGTATGGTCCTTTAACTCAGTGCCTTTCAATGTGAGGTTCCTTAGGGGGCTGGAGGACGACGCAGAAAATGGGAAATATTTTAATTTCACTTGTATTTCGCTGACTAGAAATTAGCCCAATGAGAAGATGGATAAGAGCGACTAATCTGTTCAAAGGTTTCACATTCTTCACTGTTAATGTGGCAATCTACAGTATAGACAGTTATGGAATAACTGTCAGTGAAATCTGATCAAATGGGGATCACTGAGACCACATCTTATCAAATACAGGTCCACAGCCTGATGCCTTACTTGTCTAGTCTAGTTGACTTGAGCTCTGGTGCGTTTGCCGCGTGGTGCGGTTGGTCTGGGCAGCGGTGAATGCAGCAGTTGCACTTGGTTATGGAACAAAACAACCATACTGAGACCCTGTTGAGGAGGTGGTCTTGGCGCATTGGAAACATGAACCGACCTAAATCCCAGCCATAGTAAGCATTGTGTGTTTTGGGTTGAAGGAGCTCCCATCGCCTGGGATGATGTAATATGAGCTTGTAAAAAAAGAAGCAGGTAGCAATGCAGGAGCAAAATGAAACAAAGCCTAACATGGAGGCAACAAGGAGACACATTGTCTTCTTGGTATATGGCCCAAACAATCACTGCAGTTGTGAAACCAATACCAAAGCTGCTGATGGTGCTCCGTGCTCATGTTGGACATTTTATTGGCTAAGTGTCCTTGTACAATAAATTGAGGGAGGAAGAAAAAAAACACCCTAAGAGAAAACCTTTCATTTCTCTTCTCCTCAACCTCATTATACTGGTCCGACCTTGTCACTTGTCATCTCTTTTTTTGATACATTTCGGTTCATTTGAGTTGATGAAACCAAACAGAACCAAATAAACAAGGCAAAAAACTATCAACTATTTTACTCAGGGCCACCCCACCCTATACACAGAGCACGAGCTGTGCGTAGGGCCTCATATTTGGGCTGGGGACCTCATGCACAAATGTTGTGCATGTGTGCTGCAGTGTCCCTGGTGTGAGCAGTTCACGAGGCCCCCAAGCCGTCGCTCACAAGGCCCGCACGCGCCAAATCAAGTCAGTTGAGGTCTGTCATCTACCGCACGCATCACTGTAATGACTGACAAAACAAGTCCTCCGACCCAGACGACCACAGAGGTGATTTATTCCAACCCTCTGACACGAACCACAGGAGTGTTTCCTGAACGAGCTAAGTGTGGAGAAGTTTAGGGTTAGGGTTAAGCAAAAAGTGATATTAGCAGATTAATGTTTAACAAAAAGTGATGCGTGTGCAATTATGAGTAAGCTTCTAAGTAGCTAACATTAGCTGGCTAATGTTTGTTATGCACTGATTTTGTGCCTATAGTACACTTGGTGGGCAGAAGGGGGGCCTCATAACAAAATTTGCTTAGGGCCCCAATTTGACCAGGGGCAGCTGTGATTTACTGATTTGACCCAAGACAAAAAGACTATAGGTGTGAAAATGACCCAGTACTTCATAAATAGTGCTTGCACCTGCTATGTTATGGCACATCAAGATTCAAAAGGTAACCCTAACCAAGGGAAATCAAGAAACCTCAACATCAACAACAGCAGAAAAACAGATGTTGCAACACATGCAGCTCAGGGAATCTGAGGATTTGATAACGGTTTGATACAGCCTCCAAAACAAGCCAGCAAGATTTGCTTCAGACCAATTCATTTTAAAAGATTTAAGCATAAGGTGTTGAACACACCTGAGGAGGAAAGCAATGGACCTGAAAAGGAAATAGAGATCCTTTTCTGCAGGGTAACACAACCAATTACATGATAGTTACTCGCAGATATACTGGGAGGTAGTGAGCAAAGAATTTCACTACTACAGCCAGCAAGCTTGTAAACTCTGCAGAGTGTAAAGCCAATGCACAGTGCTTTCTTGTGTCTGCAGATGTGTCCTTTTGCCTGCATGAACTTGTCTGAATTGGTTTGTACAGTAAGCACTGTGTACTGTGGCTATACAGTGGCCCATAATCTTGATTTGGAACTACAAGCTGAACCACTTCTATACTGTGAACAAACCGACAACATCCCCCTGTTAGTGTGTGTGTGTGTGTGTATGTGTGTGTGTGTGTGTGTGTGTGTGTGTGTGTGTGTGTGTGGTCCACCACCTTTGTAAATGCGTGACACATGAGTATTTTCACATCTCAAGTACAGCATCTACACAGCAACATAAACAGTGTTAGGTAAACAGGTTGGATCAGCACTGGGCCACCCAAGTTAAAAACATGGTACCCATGGTACTGTAAGATATTTAGGATAAAAACACTGAGCAAATGGCATGTGTCCCCCAGTGGCCACCATTGGAGATGAGAGTCCTCCTTCTCTTATGCCTCACGCAGCTGAAAGATGCAGTCTCCACAAAGCTGATCACCATTAGGCATTACTGAATAGCCGAGGAAGTCATGCGGGGATCATTAATGGCTCCTGACAGTCGTAACTGCTATGTGGATTAACCACTGTACTGTAAAAGAGTAGCGTGTGTCTTTAGTGCTCTCTACTGGTGAGAGACTGGTATTACTCATTCTGAGTCCTGAATTAGTGAGCCTCTTGAATGGGAGTTAACAATGATCCTAAAGCAAAGTGAATATACATGAAATCAGATCAGATTCATTCACCAACTGATCACTTATAATAGTAGAACAAACAAGTATACTGTTGACCTTTTAGCCTGTTTGTAGAGGAAGGCAGAATACAGGTCATTTGTGAGGATGTGCTGAGGAAGGCTTTTCTTAATGATGCCAATTTGTCTTCTCATGTCCCTGTAAGAAAGCCCTGATAGATCTGGACATGTGCTGGAGCAGAAAATGGAAGATGCCAAGACTGACACATCTGGTTCTTGCACACAGTTTGGGCCTTTGCTTTTGGGCTAACAACGTTAGCATTAGGTCATCAGCATTCTTGCTCAAAAACCATACTAATTCACATTTTAAAGACGGAGTAACAGGAGGAAAACAAGAGCATGCTTCTTCATTAGCGAGGCTGGAGTGAAAGCTGACTGGAAATTGTTATAAGGTCAAGGGAAAAGAGGAGGAGATGTAGGGAGTGTGGTGCAAAAGGATCAGATAATTAGTTACTGAACTTGTGTCCCTATTGACTTCCCTTTTACACAGCACTACTCTGTCATGTTGTCCCAGATCTGCAGAGTGGGGCAGCCTACTCTTCTCTGGCGGGGTGATAAATTCTTTCCCTCTCTTTTTCTTCCCTCTGTATCTCTAAATGTCTCTCTCTCTCTCTCTTCTTCCTTCTCTCCCTCCCTCCCTCTCGCACCCTCTCTGCACCAACATCCAGCTGTAGTCGGTCAAGCTATTTTCAGCATCAACAGGACAAAAAAATCCGTATGTATGACGTGCATAGATATGTGCATAGCTGTGTGTGTGTGTGTGTGTGTGTGTGTGTGTGTGTGTGTGTGTGTGAGTTTGTTAGAAAGCACTATGATGTGTATGACATAATCACGTGTGTGTGAGTTTTTGTGGTGGCCAAAGTTGGGAGGGAAGACAGGAGAAAGACACAAGGTAAGAAAGAGTTCCTTTGACTGAGAAGCAGATGTCTGACTGGCCTAATTTGAGTCAGCGTCAGAGGAAAGGCACTGCAGAGGGGCAGAGTCTCTTTGATGGAGAGTTAGTGAGCCTTACAGACAGCACGAGTCCCTGCAAAACAGGAAGAACACCTGGACGTCCTACCTGGGTCCTATGTGCTTGTAGAAGGGCAGCCATCACTTAAATTTCAAGAACTATATATATTTTATTATGATTATTATTTCTGTGTTGAAAAATTGTGTGGTTCATGAGAGAATGAAAACATTGCAGATCAGTAACTATAAAACTATATCAGAATTTATTGTGGTATAGCTGCACCTCTGTGAAAGGTGCAAATACTTTTTTTATGGCTTTCTTGAATTCCCGATGTGCTGTAACTTTCCATTAGCTAAGCGATAGAGTTGTGGGCATCATAGCCACAGTAGTTTGTTACATGCCCTTAAGCTAATATAAAGTGAATGGCATTGCAGGAGAAATTTAGAAGGAAGACAGTGTGCAGTTAATTCCATTTCTTATTAGTTTTGCCCCGTGACTATGATTGTTTTCCACTCTTAGTATTTCATGATATAGCGAAGTGGAAGGTAATATAGGACATAACTGTTTACAAATGCCAGAAATGCTAGACATCTGTTACTGGCTGACATTTTGATGAGTTGACTGGTTGAGGAATACGAGCATGAAACTTACTGACAAGATCTCTATAAAAAGAACTACATTTCCATGGTATATTTCAGTGAAAACACTTAAGTATAAATAAGTAATTTGCTTTGATACTAATGTATGTTTCCATCAGCTATGCACTCAACTCCATGAAGTGTTTGCTTGGTTTACCTCAGTAACCTGCTTAATTGAGGGTTAAATGAGGGTTTAGGTCGGCGGGGGTTGTTGTTGTTGTTTTTTCTACAAACTGTGAGCCTGTGTAAAGGCATTTGAGACATCAGCAGAGACTAGGGGCCCATACACATACACGGGTATTTTTAAAAACAGAGACATTTCCCTTCGTTTGTGCCCTTATTTTACACGCAAACGGCGAATGTCAGAGTGGAGATTTAGGAAAACCCCCGTTTCGCATTTGCATGTTAACAGAGAAAAACAGAGTTTTAGGCAGCCGACGTCACATTATGCGCCAAAAGTGCGCGCAATGTTTACATTTGGCTATGGTGATCATAGACATGATATATGTATATTATGTCTATGATGGTGATGATCATGGATGCATTCGGAGAAGCAGTCACATTTCTGTTGGTGCAAACACTTTCCATATGTTTGCATTTGCAAATACAGCTGCTTTTGGAGCAGAGATGAATGAGGGTTCGGAGGTCAGCAATTTTGCAAATTCTCCTCCCTCCAACACAAAGAGCCAGTCCGCGGCACTGCCAGCGTCGCCGGTTTTGGGTCCGACCTGGGCGGACTGCTGTCTGGTTTGGCTTCTGATTGGCTCGCATGGCTTTCTCCTTCTTCCTACACCGCCGCCCATAGGCTTGGTGTAGTTATGATGGCGCTCGACGGCGTATTTATGCAGGTCGATGTAAATGAAAACTTTTTTGAAAACTATGCTGTGTGCACGATGTTATTTTGGATACAGAGGGAGGGAAGTATTCGTTTCTCAAAATACCTGACTATGTGTAAATGTAGCCCAAGAGCACTAAATAAACCTGAACTTAATCGATCGTTTTCACAGCAGCCATTTTGACATGAAACACAGCGGGTAAACACGGGTGTTACTAATGACATGAAGATGGTGTTCCAGTCAGGTCTGCTAGAGCCAGGCTCCTGCTGTTGTTCATGTTGGCTCACTGAAAAGGTGCTGGTAACCTTTATTGATGTCATTAGAAACACCTGTGTTAACTGCCATTTCTTGTAAAAAATGGCTGCTCTAAAAGATCTTGAATCTTGAGTCACTCGGTTGAGTTACCAATGTTGAGTCCAAGGCAAGTCCCCATCAACCACGTCCCAGTCCGAGTTACCAATGTTGAATCTGAGTCAAGTCCCCCTTACTTGTGTCCAAGTCCAAGTTGAGTCACCAGGGTTGAGTCCGGGTCCAGTCCCCATTACCTGTGCCTGAGCCCAAGTCACCTGTTCATCTGAGCCCAGAGCCGCTCTCTTTGTTGTTAGCTGATGTTTACATCTTTGACGATGAACTTAGCTTGATTATGGAGGTTATTTGAATCAGTCATCTCTTCATTTTAAGCATTTAGAGAATTTAGTCAGTTTTGTGATAATGTTACCTGACATTAACATAACTGCCGATGAAGCTCTGTATTTGCATCAAAAGCTAACTAGCTTTTCACATTAGCTCTCTTTACATCTCTGGATCCTTCCTTGACGGATGTCTCTAAAGATTTGACGTTGTCCCCATCTTTTCTTTAATTTTTCATGCACAGATAGAGCATCTTGCTGAGCTATTAGTTGAATCTATCATAAAATCCGTAGAGGCAAAGTGCACCACTCAGGGATTTTCCTTCTTCTGCAGCATCTTTGCATGCTGCACGCTGCTAGTGGGAGGGAAGGAGCTGAACAAACTGAAGCTTGTAATGCAGCATGCAGTAAAACACCATGAGAGGCATGAGCGTCATTTCCACCGCCTCATTTAGAAAGTCAAGTATGTCTCTGGCAAGAAGACGAAAAAAGAAAACAGAGTGTTTGAGTCAACTACGGCCAAAGGTAGTTAATGCACCAGTTTGACTGCGAGTCATAAGTGCTCGAGTCCAAGTCGAGTCACGACTGAAAAAAGGGTCCGAGTCCGACTCGAGTCTGAGTCCCGGACTCAAGAACAAGTCTGTCTGAGTTATCAAATGACACCAATGCTGGTAACCAGGTACTGAGTTAGCGTCCCAGCCACCCAACACACACACAAACCCCTCCAGTGTGCATACACACATGCACACACACTTTGTCACCTTTGTGACCAACTGCTGCTTGCAAGACAGTCAGCACAGCTTCCAGTGTCCAAAGCCAACTGCAACCATATGGTGCTTTTTGTTTACTGTTGTCCACACTGCAGTGATGACTGTGTGTGTGTGTGTGTGTGTGTGTGTGTGTGTGTCAGAGAGAAAGCGAGACAGTGGAAGGAGGTAGAGAGAGGGATAGAACTATAGCAGGAAATTTTAAAAATAAGGATGGAAGGAAAGTAAGAGAGGTAATAGAGAAAGAGTGTGAGCAGTTGATTGTTGGACAGACTGCCTTCTAGCTTCATATTTCTTCGTTAAACCCCTGCATTGCAGCACTCCCTGCAGGAGCTGAGAGGGTGCAGTTGTTTCTACATCCTCTTTGCTGCCTCAGAGGAGAGAAATCACATTGGCCAAAACGTCCCGTCACAACTCAGCAGCACCACACATTAACACCAGCTGTTCTTCAGCAGGCCTTCATTATCTCTGGCTTTGATAGTGGCTGTGTTGTTATTATCGCCGTCCGAGCTCAGCACACAGTCCCCAGGCCTTACTCTCCCTGTGTGCAGTTCAAACAAAGAGCCTGGCTGCTACATGGAGCTTTTTTCATTCACAGATGCACAGGATGAGGGAGGCAGAGAGAGCAGAGGTATCCCATAATGCACTGGGAATCCAAGGGAACCAATCGGAGGCTCCTGCTGCACCGTCACCGTCTCAGTTAATGCTCCAGCTGCATTGTGACCTTGCACTGAAGTGTGTCAGACACCAAAAAGCTGCTGTGTGAGGGAGCAGAGGAGGAACCTGCCAAATCTGGTGCATAGCAGTAGCTGCTGGTTCAATCTGGTGACCAGGTCCATGTGAAAATCAGTGAAACAGAAAGTATAAAAATGTGTTGGCTTATCCCAATGAATAAACTTATAGCAACAACGCATGCAACTGCCAATATAAACACTTCAACTTTAAACATGCATAATAATGTGCAGCTGTGTGGGATTTTTGAGACATATTTAAATTTGCTGATGGCAAAATGTAGATATTGATCAAATATTGATCCTTCCTGTTGAAGGTCATTCAGGTGATATTGCACTGGCAGTGGTTAAGAGCAGTGCGTTCAGGCCCATTGTCCCTCTGTGCTCTCTGTTTGTCAGAATACTGATAGTGACAGTCACATCCCATTGATGCAGCAAGAACACTTAGCTTTTTGGTTTTTTAACTCATCAGTCACAACATAGCATCAGATGTGTGTTGAAAGATTTTCTAATTCAATGAATTATGAGTTATGAGTGGGAAAGTGTAAACCCAATTCCCCCTGGAATGATATGACAATTAGTATCATATCAGATAATTGACATTTTACAGCAGAAGGCAGCGCTGGCCTGTTTTGGCTCTCTGCCATAAGCTTTCTGCCACTCAGCTACTGCCTTTAAACTATTTACAATTTATTTCACATTTTAGGTGTTATTTGCTTGCTAAGTTGGCTGTGATATGAATCTACTTTGTGTAATAAAATTCAAATTGGTCTATCTGGTATTGCAATATGAAAGTGAGTGCTGTCTTACTTAGCCCAAAATGCCACTAGATAATTATTAACTGTGGCATATTTCAAGTAATGCTGGGCTGAGGCTGCATGAGGGAGTGGGTGAGTTTGGAGGTTGCACGTTTCCATGACAGCAAATATCCCCTCTGCTTCAGTGCCTTTGTGCATGACCAGCTCTAGAGGAGCTGCCTTGACCTGTGACCTCCCTAGGAGTAAGTGTGGTTCAGGCCCAGTACAGCCTCCATCTTAAAAAGAAAATTCCACCCTAAAACACGTAAATGTTGTTTAAAAGCAGTTCTTGCTTACTTCCATTGTGTTTCTGGTGCCATTTTGTTGTTTTAGGGTGCAACTCAGTTTTTCCATTTGTAAAGATGCCATAGATGATGCACACCAGTGTGGCTACAGTGTAGCTTGATGCTGGATTTCCCCCTTTATGTTTGTTTAACATTGCTGCAAATCAGTGAGTCCACAAAAAGCCCCTGCCCTGACACTGAAACCTGGTGGCTGACATCGCTGTTTTAGATTGTTGAAAAGTGTTTTCTTTTTAACTGCTATTGTGGCTGTGCTGAGAAAACTTCCCAGTGATGTAACTGGATTCACTTTTGATGAATTACCCACAGAGTAACCAAATAAAACGGCACCAGAGAGACAATCTAAACTGCCAATACAAGGTTTTTAATAGTGTTTTAGATTGAATTTTTCCCCTTACATTTCCCCTCTATTAACGTGATAATCTCTCATCTGAGCTTGTTAGTTGATGGTAAGGTCACAGAACTCAGTGTTTGTGAATCATAGATATTAAGGAAACTAGGTTCCAATTATAATTTTGAACATTAAGTTTTATTCGAGTGGAAAGCCCCTTTTTTCTTTGTGAAGACAGCTGGAAAGCAGATGGAGATAGAGGAGGGGGAAAGCTCTGGTGGAGTTTGATCCTACAGCAGCTCCAGAGGCATTTGATCAAACAACAAAACTAAGTCTGGGCATAATTTGCAGTTCAATGGCATAAGAAAAAAAAAAACTGACCCTGTGATGCAGCAACTTTCAGTGAGATGCCTGCCCCCCTCTGGCAGAAGGTGATCATTGCAGTGTTTAATGAAGTGAGTGGAGCGGGCCCACACTGGCTCCTGACAGCTGCTAGCTGAACGCACAAAGGTATTTCCCCAAGGAGACCAAGGAGGGACAGTGGGTTTGAAGAGAGAGCAGGGAATGGAGATTGAATTCTGGTATGGAATGGGCCCAAATATGAGGCAATATAAATGAGGGACCTTTTTTATTGATTTGTACATTCAAACTTTAAAATAGTATTTTCTCTCATATTTCTCTGTCATCAACGTGACTTTCAAATGGAGATGCTTAATGAAATCTGTTTCATTAAGCGAGGCACCTTACCAAAAGGTAAAACAGAAAGATGATTCACACATTTGAAACCATTTAAGCTCACAGCATGAACTTTTACTGCTTATGAGTCACATTCAATATGTTAATCTCTCCATATGCGCAGATTGAAGTCACAGTCATTAGTTATATCATTTGTGTCATGTTGTCATGATTGTGTTTTTTTATGTTGTAATTTGAGAAGATCTGTTGACATCCTATCATCACTGACCCGTCTACTCTGGGATGAGTGGGCAGGCAAGTTCATCTAATCACTCTCCAGTGTTGTTCATTCTGAATGGGTCTGTCAAGTGACTAGGGAGGATCTTTCTCCAGACTGATATATCACAGTTATATAATGCAGCATCGCAAAGCATTCCCTGAAATGAATGGGTGGGATCCCATCAATTGTATCAGCATAGTGCTCTACCAATTGGAGTTGACTTTGTAAAGTCAGCGCACCCTGAAGTGTTTGCAAGGCGTCCTCCTCTCTTGCATGTTTGCTGCTACCTCAGCCACCTCTCTCCCCACCTCAGTGTTCTCCATCCCTGTCCGTGCAAACAGTGGCTTTACTCAGTGCCGCACAGAGCCCCGAAGCTTTTGCATATTGATCTTTTACGATTGCCCTCCGATGTTAGACCAAAGAGTGGCATGCTGCATTCAGCTGTGTGAGCAGCATCACAAATGAGGTTGGACTGAGATTGGGGGAAAGAGGGAAAGAGACACGGTGTGCATGAGTAGATTGAGAGAGAGACAGAGAGGGAGAAGGGAATTGAGAGAGGGAGGTGTACGATGGGAGGGTGGAAAAAGGGGGAGATGGTGTGCATAGGAGGAGGAGGGGGGGTGTAGTGCTGCAGTGGAGAGAAGTGAGAGGAGACTGCAGTCTCTGCTTATGGGAGAGCTCAGACTATGCTACCACAGCACTGAACAACTATAGCCCAAACAGTTATTGATGTTGGATGGCCACCCTGCAAGGGGGGATACTACATTTGACTGGTAAGTTTTGCTTTTTCACCTTATGTCCTGTTGGTATTCCTGTGCAGATTAAGGAACAGAAAATGTAATATCAGTATAACTAGAACACACAACTCGAGGATGGCTATCTTAGATGAACTTGAATAGGCACTGGACTCTGGTTATCCTCAGTCTGGGTAACAAGTAAAGTCTTCATACACATTATGTAGTGTTTTAAAATCCTTGTGCATCAGTATGGTGTAGATGCTACAGAGCCTTAATGGACTTGTGGCTGATCTGATTGATGCTGGCCGGTGCTGAACTGCAGAAATCTAAAGGCAGATAAGTGCTGAGTGCTAATGGAGCAGAGGTAAACAGCACATGGACGTGTTCTGCTGAATTTCCATGCAGCCTCTCTCCTCATCGCTACTCAATGCATATGCTAAGTTAGAGAAGTTGGTGTGATAACTTATTCCTGAAGGGGAGGGAATTCAATCAGGGAGGGTACGTGTGTGTAATAGCTTTTCTTCACCAGGAATCTGAATTTAATAGGATTGCAGGTATGCTTCATCAGTGGTTATGAGCTAAGCAGAATACACCTGTCTGATGTTTTTTTTTGTGGGGAAAAAGAACTGCAGAGAAAATGTGATAAAGCAATCATTAATAATCTCTTGGGATTTTGCAGCTAAAAGTTTAATCATCATCATCATGCATCATAGCTGGAGACGGAGCAGGGCAAGTATTCATATCGTGTCCATGCCAACCCCGCTGTCAGTGACGTGAAACTGGCCTTGAGCCAGCTGGTTACTGGATTGGCCGGTCATCCTGGTTATAGAAGCGTTGTGGCTGATTCTGGATAACTGATAGACACTATCAGGATTGCTTAGCAACAATGATCTGCTGGCCTACAGTGGGTATGCCTATATGTGAATGGCATGCATTGCAACACAAATCTTACGGAGAGTTTAACTGCCAAAACAAATGAGTGAATTTGAGCACATGTAAGCCCACAGAATACATATGCTGGGAATGTAATACTTATTGAATTGCGGCCTGTGGGTCGATGGAGATGAGGTTACATTGTGATTGCGTTTATGTTCACTGACAGTGAACTACGCTAATGAAATCCATGTTCACTTTAAGGTAATGATTCTGTGTAACAAGTGAAATGACTGCAATCCCCACATGTACTGACTAAGATATCCAAATCTCAGTATTTTGCCAACATTGCTTTGTAATTGCAGAGACAACTCATTCTCACAACAATGGCTCCACAGTCAGAGATTCACTGTATATTTTTCTGTCTTGACACATGTAATTCAGGTTAAGCTGTGTGTGTGTGTGTGTGTGTGTGTGT
>OMLB01035989.1:4639-32298 GCA_900302555.1 Myripristis jacobus | reverse complement strand
CATTAAGTGTAAAGATGTTATCTGTTTTTATGTTTATTTGTATTTTATTTATTGTTATTAAATAATAAATGGAGATCCTCAGTTGGAACAAGGAAAAAAAAAAACACAAAGACCCCATTAGGAAAAAAAAATAAATAAATGGAAGAAGCCTTAGGAAGACATAGAGAGGGATCCCCTTTCCAAAATGGTCAGATGTGCAGTGAGTGCTAACAGTGAGCAAACAAAGATTAAATGTGGATAACAAAATGGAACATAAACAAAATACATACAATACAGCATGGGAGACGATGGAAAGAAAAGTATTTGGGAGAGAACACATCACTCAACTTAAAATAAAAGATCATCCATGGTACAAAAAATTGCCCTACCATGTGTGAGTTATGCCAGTCTGCGCTGTGTTGCAGTATACAGCAGCTGCTGCATCCCCTGGGCCTTAACAGTCTCCTTTGGCTACAAAACAGGTGACTATGCAGATTAAATACAAAATATTTGTTTGGGACCCAGAAAAAACACAAAGTCTGGCACAAGGAAACAATTATCTGTTTGTTTATTTATTTATTTATATTCTAAATGTAATGTTTTGCTACTTGGCCCTCCCCCCCTTTGTTATGACATCCACCAGGGGTATGTTTCATTTTTAGTTGAATATCAACAAATCAAGCAGTGCAAAACAACAAACATTAGCTGAATAGAGATGTCAGTTACAGTGGCTACAGAGCCATTATGTGGCATTCCCCCTGGGGTGGCAGTGTGACTGGAGAGGGGGACACTGGGATAAATGGGCCTAGTGTTTGTAATGGAGAGGATTGTGGCTCCTAGCCAGGGATTTGAGTTAGCAGGCCTTGTCCTGGAGAGGAACACTGCACACCCTGCCAACTGGGGCTGCCCGTGCAGGGAATGGCATGAGGAGACCTCTCTCTCTCTTTCTCTCTCCCTGTCCCGCCTCTCCCCCTATCTGTGCGTGTGTGTGTGTGTGTGTGTGTGTGTCTGTGTGTGCATGTTCGTCATTGTGTGAGAGTGTGTGCATGTGCACTCGTGTGTTTAGGGGAGAGTGATTAAGGAGAGTCCTCTGGAGCATGCTACTCAGTCCTCCTCCCTTATGTAGACTGACAAAGGCGGTGCTGCTCTGGCCCGTTCGCAGCATTTCCAGCTTGAGCTCTGGGGTAGCCATGGAGAACTTGTGTTGAAATGCCACATAGTGAGAGCTGCTACATCTCTGCTGAGAGCGTCTTCACTGGGCTTTAATCAATCAATTTTAACCCTTTCTTCTCTGAAACAAGGAGGCCGGTTGGATTTCACCTTTATATATACATCCACGCACAACCACACACACACACACACACACACACACACACACGCATACACACACACACTCACTCTAATTGCTGTAAGTGAGTGAGCGTTTGGAGCGGGTGGACAGGTCTGGCTGAGTGGACGGTTTCACGCGTTCATGCACTGCTGCTCCAGCAGCATAATGAGGTGTGACGCATCAGACTAAGTGGCTAATGGGGTGTGAAGTCATTAGAACACTGCCTGTATCCCTCTAGCCCTCCCTCTCTCTCTAACTCTATCTCTCTATCCAACTCTACCTCATTTGTTTTTGGTATCACCACCCTCCCCCTTCAGTCTATCCCGTTCTACTTGCTTTTTGCCGTCTTTTTTTTTTTTTTTTTTGTATACTCCAGGCTAAGAGTCTGAGTTTTGTCCCTCATTTCATCAACCAATAGACATGCTGTACATTCTCAGTGTATTTGTACTGCTTGATAAGTCATTTGCTTGTTATGTAAGCTTTTGCGCTTCTCTTTTTTTATGTTCACTGTACTCCTCCAGTAATATTCCCACTCCCTCTACTCTGCCCTTTAAGAGTATACACCATTAATAGTCTACAAGGAAGCCAAAGTCTCTTTTACAGGTTCTGATAATAAGCTTAACTATAGCTCAACTTAACTATAAGAGTAATGGTGTTGGGATAAAAAAAAAAAAAAAAAAAGGTTTGATGCAAAGTAGCTGGCAACAAGAATAGTGTTGGAAGAAATACAAGTCCCCGGGATGTCAAGAATCAAGACTCAACATTCAAAAACTTTATTGTCAATTACATAATGATAGAAAACTGTCATAGGTTAGGGGCCCACAGACAACATTAAAACACGCACCCATGAAAAACTCACATATATAAATCTAATTTTAAAGTAACTCTAGCGGAACTAGATCAGAGGTGTAACAACTAAACCAAGACTCAGAAAAGTCATGAGAGAGAATGAGAGGCAGAGAGTAGAAATAAATGCATAAAGATTCATAAATACATATGAACCTTGTGAACATGTGAGTCCATGAACACACACAAAGAAAGAAAAGGGAGAGAGGGACAGCCATCTGTTCCTTGGGATCAGACACAGTTGTAAACAGTTTTAAAATAGAGAAGAGGCTGGAGATATGCATGTTGTGAAACTAAATCTCTTTGTCTTGCTAGCAGTCCTGTATTTTGGTTCCTTCTAATCCTTGGCTCACTCTTGCCCGCTGGGGCACAGACCTCACCATCACTATGTGCCCCCTGACCTCCTGCAACAAACCGAGACGGGGAGAAAAAACTTCAACATAAAAGAAAACTTCAACTGACACAAGGCCAATAGCACAGCAGCTGCTTGTTACAGTGTTCAATGTGTTTTGAAATTCATGCTTGGTTTGGGGAAACAGATATAAACAGACAATATTTAAGCATACATTAATTTATTTATAAAAAAGTAGCAAAACTGTGGCCTGTGACCATGGCCAAAAACTAATGTGTTGTTTGTCCCACCATACTTAAGTGACACTATACCTCACTGATGAGCTACACACACACACACACACACACATACACACACACACATCTTTGAAATTTTCATCTTAAAATGTGCACAGTGAGTAAAGGAAGCATGAAGAGGCAGCAGGAATGAAACATGAAAGGATGAGCGGTGTAGTTGACTGTGCATGTCACTCATTTCTGCCGCCCTTGGGGCATTATCACGATGTTCCATCTGTCCCCAGACACACACACACACGTGCGTGCACGCACACACACATGCATATGGACATGTATACACACACCACACACCAGGCTATGCTAAAATCTATGTAGCTTTCAGTTGGCCACTGGCTTCAAGAAGCTATCGCTGTGTCTGTGTGTCTGCCTGAGTGTGTGTGTGTTTGCATGTGTGGGAGGCTGTGAAGGTCACAAGCCTGATGAAATTCAAGCATATGAACCATCAAGTCAGCTGACTCCATCATGTCCTCTCGACCACAGACATCAAGATTATCGCTGAGAAAAATGCATGTGCGAAAGAACGATGCTAAAATCTACCTCTCTGATCTAATGCAAGTATAAAACTCTGCACTTCTTTTTATGTGCAGATTTTACAACCTATGATTACAAGTATGGAGGGGTTTTTTTTTTCTACCAAGGAAAACAGTTGGCTCTGTTCTTCCACTATGTCTTCATCAAGTGTGTGTCTGTGTGTCTGCATATGAGAGAGCACACCTGCAGCTGCAGTGTGTACCCCCTGTGTAATTTCATTAACCTTTATGCAGCTCAGTGTACATGCACAGATCCTCCCAATGGATTCTAAGCACCGGGTCCTCCCACACATCTGCTGGGAGTTACTGCTATATTTTGTAAACACTGAATGTGATAATCCATGAGATTTGTGGCTCTTTTTTTTTGGCCTACTCCTTTGCTGATAAGTGGCCATTGCTTTGGTGTTTTATATCCATATCCAATGTAAGCACAGGTGTGACATAATAATATCATCACCATCACCATTATCAAACCATTATTTACTCTCAAAGACAATTCAGGTTGCCCACATTTGAAGTTGTATCAGGATTTGCAAGATTACAAGCGTCATAAATAAATAAAATTACATACATATCAGTATTAGACACTCCACGTAGACTGCAGCTAGTAAACAACAGCGGGACCCAACAGTCCAAAAAAAAAAGAGCTGCATCTGCATTGCTCCTATCGTCACATCTTGCAGTGCTTTTCATTTTGGAAAGGCAGTGCTGATTTTCATTCTAGTTTTGACTTGGAGGTGGTTGCTTGTGCATGCTTGGGTTGCGCTGAGCAATTAATCAGATTGTTGTGTTCGTATGTGTTGATGAGGTTTGAGTTTGCGTAAGTGGTGCTCTAGTCTTTGTCTTCTTTACTGCGAACACATGCTACATGCTAACTATATAGTCCTCCTGTTTATTCTGAGCCCAGGTGGCAGCAACCACTCATATGTATTTTGTGCCCCCCAAAAAAGTGATTTAAGCTGTCAGTTTGATTCCCCATATCATATCAACTGGCCAAAGAGGGTAGAAAAAAAAACATGTATTCATGTTTAAACCTTGTGGATTGTCATGTAAAATGCTTATTTCTCTCACTGTTCCCTGCTTTTTTTCCATACTCTTTTTCCTCTGTCTCTGTCGCACATACAGTCGCTCTTTCCGTGTGTGTCTTGTTCACACCAGTAAGCATCTTGTGGAAGAGGTTTCCCCAAGCATAGATCAAGCCATGTTGCAAAGAAGGAAGCTAAGGTCAAAATTAGGAGGATAGAAAGGAGAAATTGGGATTTTTTTTTATTGTCATTAATCTGTGTACTTAACATAACCTGACTAGATACCTAAGTCTCCCAAACAGGAGGCTGGTCTATAGCCTTGGGAGCACTCCCCATCATAGAGAGGCATGACTATGTGTGTGTGTGTGTGTGTGTGTGTGTTCATGTACACACATGAAAGCCCAATAGTGTGAGGAGAGAGAGGTCTGGGAACGCAGTGAAACATCATATTCCCTTGACAAAGGCAGACACTGCCCCTAGGCACTGATCTAGGTTCACTTTCACATTCTATCATATAACAGTGAGGTCAGGGACTGAGATAGGAGAATCCGATTCCACACCAGCCCATGGTGATAGCCTCCCCATGGAGCATGTCTCCTCCCACCAGGGAGAAGGAGATAACACTGACAGGCTGATAGTTCTCCTTCGCTAGCTGCTTGGAGTAGTCGACAGTTTAATGCTGCAGACTATTCTTAAGATCTCCCTTCAGGCCACATCAGCATCTGAGGGTTATTCCCTTTAAGCTCTGCCTCACCCTACATCCCAGCCCAGTTTCACCTCCTCACATACACCATGGGACATGGGATCACATTAACTACCATCTCCTCTCAGTTGATCTATTGATTGGAGCCAACAGAAGAATTCCCCATTCAAGATACTGGCACTCCTTAAAATGTCATTCCGAGATCTCAGTGTCTGTGAAAACCTTATTTGAATTTGCTTTTCTATTCAGTCAATCAGCATTCTGTTTTCAAGTGACAAAAAAAGGGTCATTCAATGTGTGAGCACGTGTAGAAACTCAGAGAACTTGAGATAGATGGTCTTATGCTGAAAGAACAAGTTTCAAAAGAACATGATTCACCTCATATCTGATTACTAGGGGTTAGCTGATATACACAGTGACTTTGCTTCACTTTGAGCTGGGCGGTGAGTGACACATTTGGTGACAGCTCATTATGGCATCATGAAACTTCCAGTAAGAGCAAAGTTATTTATAGGCTTCACTAAAAACCTAAACTCGATCATGCTTTTGCACTGATGCTCTCTTTTTCTGTCTGGCTTCTTACACCTTTGTGGACAGCTTTCTCACTCTCCCTCACCCTACTTGCTGCCTTCCTGTTATATGTCTTGGTGGCACCCAATTTCACCTTTGATTTGATCTCAGATGAAAACACATTTATAGAGGGTAGAATAACAGGAAGCCTTTAACAGATAATCTCAAACTGAATTAGAAAATGAAATGTTCCTTCAAGATGCTTCTATCTTTTACTAGATTTATAGACGTGTTTGGCCCTCTTGCACAGAACAAACACAGTTAAAAAAGATTTTGAGCTTTGCCTTGATGCATTATTCTTGCTCAGTGATTATATCAACCATCTATTTTTTTCAGCTCCACAGCTGTGGTATTCCTATGAGCCAGCCAGGTTGGGGTACATATCTGAAAATTATTCACTTACATAAGCACAAAACTGCATTCCCTTACAAAATAAACAAAACCTATTTAATTTCCAGTCCAGTGCACTGTATACTATCAAGGGCACAAAACCTCTGTCCTTGGTCATGCAAGCAATGTTTTAAAGCAAATAAAAATCCCCAAGGTTGTTCATATGACCATGTTAATACTGTAGCGTTTAATCCAGGTTTGCATATATTAACAAGTATCACACAAAATTAGAAACAAAAGAGCAACGATTCAAGTATGTCGTCAGGCTACACTTTCGATTTCTGCCACTGTTCCACTGACAGTGAAGAAGATACTGTTTCTAGAATTTGTGGCATAATGTAGGTGGAGTTTTATGAATGTCTGAGTATTTTCTGTGACCGAAAAATGTCAGTGCTATATGAAATGACGCTTATTTTGGAACAAAGTTATTGGAAGCATAACAGGGTTCAGTGGGTACAAAGGGTAGCAACAATGATAGTAATTACAATGTAGTAATATTGGTAGTACTGACAGATTCAGAGGGGGAATTTAAATGCATTGTTTTGCAGTTTAGGTGGCACTTACAATAATGCTGGCCACAGCTACACTTGCTCAAAGAGATCCTTCCTGGCTTAAAGCTGGATCCTGGCACTGCCTCATCAATAAACTGGCCTATTGGCAAACTCTGCTCAGTGATGTTTAAAAAAAATGAGTTGTGTCTAAACAGAACTTTTTTGCAATTATTATACTGCATTCCAGCTTTACATTGGGCACATCTCTACCTGTCCCCTCAGGAGTCAGGAATACTGAGTTCAAGGCTGGCTCCTGGTATTGCTTCGTCATCATCAATAAATTGGCACACTGGCAGCTTCTGCACAGTGACTACTAAAGAAAAGAGCAACAAATGTCTTACATAAGCATTTTAAAATTGGTCACCTGCATTTTAAAAAGCAGTTAGGCTTTTTCAATTTGTAGCTGAACACAGGGCGGGTCAGCAGATTGCTTATGCTCAACTTCACTCAAGTCACTTCCTGGTTTAAAAAAAAAAACACCTTTTTTTTTTTTACCTGCTACAATAACTGTGTCTGTATTGCGCGTATTGCATGCTAGCCTTGTTTTTTCCTCTTGGAGGGCTGTGTAGCAGTGCATAGAGGGGAAAAAAATTGACCAGCCCCACAAAAATAGAAATTCCAACTGTGAGGCCCAATGCGAGCATGTGCGGCCTCAACCCCCAGCTTCAGCTTAATATAATTGACACGTTCACATCTGTGCCCATGTTTCACCACATCTGTACCAGGTATACTGCAGCTATAATATCTGACTTGAGACCATTGGTCCTGTCATTTTGCTCAATGCAAAAATCCATGAGAAATTTTACTTTGTTTTCATTTATCACCTGGATTTAATATTTTATGCAGGTTTGATGTAGTGGTACAAACTCAGCATAGAGATGCTACACTAAAGTAACAATTTCAGCTACCTTCTACCATATATCAGTTTTAGGACTGATTACATTGACTTGTAAATACATATATTGATGTGCTGTGTGTTGATGCTTGCATTGTTTGGATTATTACCCAAATCAAGCCATCCAACCCATGGAGGGAAAGAAGATTCATCAAAAAAAAAAACAGACAGTGGTTAAAATATACACATTTCTGTGCTCCTGGAAGAATGGCCTCCATAATCATTTAAGATTTATTTATTTATCTATCTATCTACCTATCCCTCTGTTAATACAACCAGTCGACACCACATAGTCTTAAAACTAGTGGAAAGCTTCTGAAAAATCTTCTGAATCCTCTAAAAAAAGAATTGATTTCATATCAACTTATGCCTTTGTAACAAATATTGGGCTGGGTAACAATGACAGTAGTTGTCTAGTCACTCATAAATATTTGGAAACAAATGAAGCGGTCATTTCATTACATTTAGTCCCACTGCCACATATTCTAGTACTGTGTCTGAAATATGCACTGCACTCTTATTTCTGTCTCACAGCAGTCAGTGGCTGTGGTTCTCACCAAAAGATGCAGGTTAACTTGGATTCATGAAAGGACCACGATGCAAGGCCTCCTATTTGCTTCCTGCAGCGACCCTCCCTTTTGTCAGCAGTCAAACCTTCAGGAATGGCTGAGCCTCCTGCTCACCTTCCACGAGTGATTCCCCAGTCAGATCACAGCCCCCAGGGTTTCTTCTTGTGTTCCTATCATTTGTTCTGATCAGCTCCACACCTTACATGAAGCATGAAGCTGGTCTCCCAAGTTTGTTCTCTTAGATTTAAATATGGTGTTTGGTAGATAATTGATCATTCCATCCTCTTCAATCATTTGGAGAGATGGCATTGCCTTGATGATACTGGTCTTCAACTTTTATATTTCTACCTTGTACATAGAAAATTCTCTTTTGTCGGTGACACCTCACCCTCTCTGGTTCCCTTCACTTGTGGTGTTCCTCAAGGGTCAGTTTTGGGTTCCTTACTGTTCTCAATTTATATGCTTTGCCACTTTGCAGATGATTTCCAATTCTACTTACCCTCAAAGCCACATTTTCTCATAGTCTAGACAATCTTGCTGATATCAAATTTTGGATATCCCTGTCAATCAGTGAAAATGGGCAGCCAGACATTTTTGTTTTCCTTGACTCAAATCTCAGCTGTAATGATCAAGTCAAAAGGGTTTTTTAGCCCAGGTTTCTGCAATTAAGAAACATTGCAAAAATTAGACATGTTCTTTCTTTTTTGGTTGTCCATGCCTTTAACATATATTGTTTAGATTATCATAATGCTTTTGAATCTATTTTAATATGAATGCTGCTACCTGCATCTCATACAAAATACTGTGGTTAGGCTTCTGACTAACCACCCTGCTGCTGGTTGCCCAAATTGCTTTCGTATTTTGATTTTTTTCACTTATTAGTCACTGCATCATCTGTGCCCTGTCAGATTTCTATCCAGTGACATGACTGACAACAAATAACTTTTGAGGTGGTTATCCTTAAGAGCTATCCTTATACATGAGGGACTTGATTTCAAAAGGTTTCTGTCACAGCTCCGGCCATGACTCTAGTTTTCCTCAGGTTTCTCTGTGTTTCCCTGTTCCTCTTGTGTTCTCCTCCTTCCCTATTTGTCTCTGGGTCTCTATGTGTGTGTGTGGCATGGGCATGGCTAACTCTTTTTCCACAGACTCCAGCTTTACTACCTCACCTGCCTACTATCAACTCATCAATCCAAACAGTATATGAACCCCGGCCAGATCATTGAACTTACTTAAGCGGTAGAGACTCTCTTGGCCACTCTAGTTTAATACTAGAGTTTTTCTGCAAACTGTTTCTCTTTGTTGCCTTGGTCTCCTTGTGACACTGTGTGTCCTTGTGCCCAGGATCCCTCCAGCCTTCAGTGTCCCCCTGCCTGCCCATGCCGCTCCAGCCTGCCTGCTATCACAGCCCTTTCACCGGACAGCCTGCCTCTCAGCTCAGCCTACAAGCTCCATCTCCCTCTGGGATTCCATCCTCTGACCCGTCCATCTTACCAAATCTTCAACTACAATTAATCCTTCATTTTTCATCCTTCTTGGTGTCTGTGTCTGCATTTGGGTCTGGCCAAAAGCTCACTGTAACAGTTTCATTTCTTTTATGGACTGGATTACAGTGTAAGATGATTTCTTTACAAGTACAATGGCGAAGCTAATAAACCAGATACAAGATTGAAAGTAAGCTTTATAAAAAATGAAATTTTGTTGGAAATGGACTTGAAAATTGCTGTCTGTTGCCAGTGCTTGTTGGTTGTTGTATTTGTATACCAGGATAGGAGCTCTCACAGGGTGTTAATGGAGCTGAACCTGAAAGAAAATGTTCAGATTGTTGTGTTAGGCCCAAAAATTGGACATTTCATGTTGTGCAAATTCTTAGAGAAGACAATGTGATACTGTGACACCTAAGTTTAACTTGATCCAATTATATGGTGGAGTTTTAGTCCTTTGGATTTTAGATTGAGAACAGACTCCTCATATATCCAAAAAAAACCAAAAAAAACAAAAACAATCTACACGTACAAGGAAATATAGATTCTGATTTGAGTTGTCTTCCCTTCACAGTCTCTGTTGTCAGTTCAGCATGGCAGACACCCTTGCCCCTTGTTAATTTGCCAGTTCATCCTGACTTCTTAATCCTCCCTGACAATGAACCCAGACAATTAGTAAAATTTCCATTTTACTGTCCATTAACATTCAGATTGTGAAAAGTTGTTGAAGCTGAAAAGAAGAAAATCTTCAGTAAGATGTTAGTACAATCACGTACAGTAGATTTTGTGAAACATTTTGAATTCATTTCTAACTGACACAATGGTGCATAACAAATTCATCTCTAAACATCTGCATCTTCAAGGCAAATGATGTAGTCTTAACACAATTCATGCAGACATGTAAAAATAAAAAAGGAAAGACACGGATTGGATGGAATTCCACATTACTTTTAATGGATGTTATGGACCTAACCCCATCCAGAATGTGGAACACATTTAATTTTCAGCCGTCTCAAGAGCAATCCATGTGTAATTAGATCAATAGTCAGATTTGACTATTTAGCTTTTAATATGAAAAGATTAGAGGTGCCCCCAAAAGGATTAAATGTTCATTTGAGGACCGCCGGCATGTGGCCATTACTTTTGAAAGGATTAAGTAAACTAATTAAGCAGAATTTGCATCTGGAGCTAATTGGGTGTATACGTTTAGAGAGTTGAAGAGATCCGGAGGATCAAGGGTTTTTTCCTTCTGATTTAGCCCTCTCTCCTACTCTTCTGTTGGGGCAAAATTGTCTATTTGCATATTGTGGTCCCATACAACCAAAAAGATCTAATGCCATCAAGTGACTAATCAGAGAAGAGAGTTAGGTCAGTGTATGAGAGCACAAAAACATCTAACAGAGCATGGCTTGTTAACCCTTGGGAATGAGAGGTTGAGAAGCTGAAAGAGAAGTAGAGGACACTGTTATAGAGGAAAGAGACAGAGCGTGAGCGGATATGGGAATGAAGAGGACAATGCTAATGCTGGCTCTATTGGTGCTAGCCCCTGTAGGAAGTGTCTGGTCATCTGTGAACAGCCACTGCTGTGGAGCAGGTGTGAAGCCATATGCACATGGCTGCAGCAGTGTGGCCTGGGAAGGAGGAGGACAGGAAACTGGGGCCTCATTAAACTGATGCTGAACCAGGTAAGCAGCAGTACTCAATAGGCATCACCATCAGGGGATAGTTTGTTAATAGACACACGGTAACCGTGCCAAACAGGTGAGGAGCACTGCGGTACACACAATATTAAAATCTCAACAACTTTCAGCAACTTTAACATGCACACCACAACTCCCTCATTTCTGTTTCTCCTTCCCACACTGTGTTTCCTTTAGCCATACAATCTTACAGTTCTAACTACCAGCAGATAGCAGTAATGGTGAATGGCTCACTCTTGCAGTTCCATTACACCAATGGTCCCCCATTCTATTACATGTCATTCTGTGATACTCATGGTCATAACAGGCTGAATGAAATTCACCTGCCATGACAGTCTAACTGTAGCCCATATGTCAGAAGGAGGCTCTATGGCCTAGCCAATGTAGAGGGGTCAATCTCTCAACCCCTAATGGCTCTCTTTCGGTCATGTGACTGCCAAGTGCTCTGGAACGCTCGTTACAGCAGATAGGAGCATGAAATGATTATCAGGAGGTCAATTTATGCAAGGGAGAGGCAGGATGACAGAGTGAGGGGTCAGAGCTCGTCCATATCTCTGGGCATTAAAGATTGACATGCAGAATCTGAGGGGGGCCCCACACTGCCACACTCCTCACTCCTCAGCACACACACACACACTCACACACACTTCCCCATTTAAATATCTGACAGACGATGAAAGTGCAGCCATTAAAATGTCCGCCGAACGTTTCAGGAATGAAATGGGGGAGATAAAAGAATTCCCTTGGGTAATCAACAGGGCTATGAATTAGCCCTGGGTTTTAGATGGGGGGTGAAAGGAGGGGTTCCATGTTTAACGAATTTGCCGTTCATGCCTTCTGAAAACATCAGTCCAGAGAGGATGCCATAAGCAACTTTATGTCCTTCATCTTATACTTACAAGCACAGCCCAGAAAATAGCTTGAAACCAACCTATAGGCCAACCCACATGTTTTAAAGAATTCCACTCTGTGCAACAACATAACATGTCTGCTGTCAAAGGCTCAAAAAACAGAGGGCCAGTCAGATAATCCCAAGCCTCTCCCAGTATCAGGCAAATAAACAAAGATATGATCTGATACTCAGACGTCCCCCATGTTTTTGTTTTTTTTCTGGATCAGGGGTTAAACTGTTAGTGGTTTAATGCCAGGCTGCAAATGACTTTGTCACATGAACAAGGCCAAGGCACTCAGGCAGGAGATGTCAGCTGCTGGGGGTAATGAAGTCACTCAAAGAAAAAAGAGAATGAGGAAGAAGGAGAAAGAGACAGTGTGTGTGTGTGTGAGTGTGTATGTGAGAGAGAGAGCGAGCTTTGCCTGGTAGTAATGCTCGGGGTCTCAGAGACTGACCTTAAACCCCAGTTTGACCTGAGATTCTGAGGACGTTTGGCCCTCACTAACTTCAGAGACTTCTCTTAAAGTGGAATGATGAGGATGGTTCTCTTAAACCTCCCCACAAACCACAACAACGTCCACTGCACCTTTTAATTTCTGTTGCCTGCCACCTCTAACAAGATTTCCTTTGTCTTTTTTTCTCTATAAACCTGGGAATTTTTCATTGTCCTATGCAAATACCACTTGTGAGGTTCACCCCTCAATCCATGCCCTGTAAGCAGCTTCTTTTTCAGATAACTACCAGAGGTTTCTTTTTTCTTTTTTTCTTTTTTTTCTTCTGGAAAAGGGCAGTACAGGGCACTAGGGGGACATCTTTGAAATGCTCCTGAGTACCATCTCTAATTGAGGGTTGCCTAACATCTATGGAGTAATAAAATATGTTCTGAAGGACATTTGACAGAAAATATATATTTTTCCACTCACAAATCCAAGAAACATTAAGCTTACAACATTCTGCTTTCCAAAAGTCATTGGCATGTTAAATGTTAAGTTTTGTGTCAGGCAGTAGTGTAACAATAGAGATTGTTGTTGATTGTTTTTTTTTTTTGTTTTTTTTGTTTGTTTGTTTGTTTTTAGGTTTCCTTTTATCCATATTATTTTGCAGGGTTTTACTCATTGCTTTTGGAAATGCATGGCTTTGTCTGGATCCTACCCAAATCCCCAACCAGAGCCTTTGGCTATTTCAAAGTTTAGAGTAAAGGTGACCGAGCCTCAGGTTCCACAAAATACCTCAGTGGGAATATGCTGAACTAATATCTCTGCACTTTCTGCTAATATCTATGCATTTTCATTGCGTAACAGCTTGCAGGGATTTCACTGTTTTTGTGGACTCCCTCTATAAGATGTCTATAGAACAATACCATCACCTCCGTCTTGCACTGTCTGCCATAGGAGGTAGAGCATTAATGTTAGAATAAAATATAGGGAGAGTAAGAGACTTTCAACCAGACTTTCCAACTAGAAAACCCAGGTCAAAGCACCATGTCAGCAAGCGTCTATCCTGCTGAAGTGTCCTTGAGCAAGACAGCAAGACCTCCTTCCAGTTCCAGAGGCTCTGTTCTGTTGCTGACTGATCTCTGTCTTCCCAGTGTACAGGGGCATGCAAAATGAGAATTTCCCTGTGGGGATCAATACAGTATCAAAATATTATTCTGTCCTCAACATTACTGACTGATAAGTCTCTGAACTTTTTTATGCATATCTGTCTCTGTTACTTTCTTTGTTTCTATTTGTGTGTAATGACAACCAAATAAAAAACAAGTAAGAAAGATAGGTTTATTTAGGGAAAATTCAGATACTTTGACAGTTATCCGTATCTCCCTCTGAACTTTATGAAGACTGAAACACTCAGTTGTATCCAGACAAAAAAAAAGCTATATGTACAGCAGTTTAGTGGTAAACAGCTCCCTTGGTGGAAATTCTGTCTAGGTTTGATGAGATATGATATTTGCAGAGAGTGGGTGGCTAATAACAGAGGAAATGTGGAAATGACATCAGGGAAGAATGCCCTTGTTGTTTTCTGTTGGTAATAGAGCAAACCCTTGTTAGAATATGAATTTCTCTATTGTGATGGCAGGAGGGAGGAGACAAAAATGAGCATACAGCAGACATGCGTCATATTGAGGACATTTACACTACACTGTATATGAGAAGGTCTTATCATCTTTTAGCACCATTTTCTGTTGTAATGCATAGACAGAGCCACCCTAACATCAGATAAGACTGGCTGCAAGTCAATTTAAACCAGGCATGATATCATTCAGCTGCCTGCAAGAATATACACATTGTGTTTGCTAAGTAACAGTCCCTTCTTGAATGTTTTGCATGGACAGGCTTGTGTGTGTGGCTCCGCTGTATCAGAAGTACAAGAGAAAACAAGATTTCCTCCTGCTGTTTGCCACAAGAACTGATTAAACTTTGACAGGCATGAACAGGAGACATTTCATTTAAATGTATAGGTGTTTATGGTTTAGCTGCTACTGATTGTTAATGTAGCGCTTTGCTTTGGCTGCATGGAATAGGTCATTGTAGGGACATTCACTATCTTTTCCATAGCCTGAGCTGTTAGTGTTGTCGGCTCAATTGTTATTCACCACAGTCCTATAAATCTCCTTTAAGGGCTATGAGAAGCAATGCTCTCAACAGTTATAAATAGAGATACAATTTAATTTACCAAAGTGAGGGAAAATGAATGCTATTCCACGCAGTAATTGCCAGAGATGTACGATAACTACCCAGTGGAAAATATAGGTCACTTATAAGCAATAGTCATTGGCACCTTAGATTACACTTTATATATTTGCAAGGAAAATAAGCGTTTAAAAGGCCAATAAAAAATGTAGTGATGCTTCAATGGAGGTACTTATGCCACAGAGGGTGGTCTTTCTATCTATCAGAACTCCTATCTGCAGTCTGCTGGAAAACAGTAACTACTCCTCACTCCCACACACATGCACATACACACACATTATCCACTGAGTAATTATAAATGACAACTGGAAAGCTGGGAAGCAACATTCATTTTGTCACAATCTCTCCTGTCACATATTTTAATTCTTGACACTGATGCACAGCGTCGGCAAGACAGTTTGCTAGTCGACTATTCTGTGAACCCCAACCGCCCACCCAGCCACCCACCTACACACACACACACGCGCACACACAAAAAAAGCTTAGGTTGGTCTACCCAAGCTGAAGTTGTCCTCTCATTTTAAAACACCTGAATTTGAGAATACTAAAAACTGCATCACATGAAGACTCGTGCAGAGCGTAAGTTCACACTTTCAGAGCCATTTTCAGGACCAGCAGCTAAGGCGTTAAAGCTGGAGCTTGTCTCTTGGGTGGGCTGGACTGATGCTGGCTGTGGAGGATGACTGAGGTGAAGGGGTTAGGAGAGAGGTGAGCACAGCTACAAGGGCCTCTGTCCCAGGCCAGGCTGTGAGCTGCAGCCCTGTGCTGATAAGACTGTAATAGTCCTCCTTAGAGGACCCAGGGCTCCGCTCCCCTTATTAGTCATTTATCACACCTGGCAGCCTCACTGAACCATAATTACTCTTCCCTTATCCCCCCGCACTGTCATGTCCAGGAGAGGGAGGAGAGGGAGTGGGGCAGAGGGGGAGGGAGAGAAATAGCTGGGAAAAACAGTGTTCAGAGAGAGTGAACTCAGAGAAGGACAGAGGAGGAAGAAGGAGAGCAAGGAGAAAGGAGAACGAAAGTGGTAGTGAAAAACAGTCATGAAAGGACGGTGTGTAAAATAGACAAAGGAGTAGAGGTATGTAGTAGCACACCACATACAGCGGTGTATCAGCCTGGCAGACATTAAACAAGGGTTTTTTCACATACAAGAAAGAGGGAGAAAAATAGCAGGATGAGGGTAACAACCTAACAACCTTTTAACTCCCCTCATTTAACACACCATATGCATGTAAGGATGGAAAGGAATGTAATCTCAAAAGTACACCCCTTGCAGACAGACCAGGCTTTGTGCTACAAATGAGATCCAGTTGTTCTGACCACGACTCAGCCGCTAACTGTTTGACAAGAAGACAGGAATTAGAAGGACAAGTAAACCCTACTGGTATACTGGTATGAAAAAAAAACTGTAACCCTACAACAGCCTCAGCACCCAAGAATAATGTTTAGATAGTTACTGAAATGTGAAAAAATTCTGGACAGCAGGCAATTTGTTGACTAAATTTTTCATGCTACTTTGTATATTACTGTTACATTGTATTACTGTTAAAAAAACAACTCTGACATACAACATACACTGACTGTACTTATAGTTATACTTGATACACTGGAATAAGACTGTTCTAAAATATGTTGTTACCACAGTTTGTGATGCAAGTGTGATGGAAAGGTAATTTGTGATGAAAATCAAAAATGACACCTCATATCTCTTTAAATGGCAGCAATGGTGTCTTTTCTCCCCAAGCCAAGAGCCATTAAACTTTCCACAACCTCTGTTTTCTTCTGTCTACTGTAAGTACAACGTCTGGCTGTTGTTCTCTAAAATTTCACTCAGCCTGTCAAGATTGTTTGCCACAAGAACATTTCTCTTGCGAGTGAGTTACGAGGACATTTTCTCTATGATGGTTTTTCTTTTTTGCCACGTGCCTGGCTGTCACGAACGCGCCCTCCTTGACACTGTAAGCAGATCCAGATGTGAGCCACATGCTTCCAATCCTGGGTTGAGGTTTGCCTACTACACCCCAAACCACCTAACCCTTAACAGTCAGAATCAGGTCTCACACTTTCCTCAGTGGTGTTTCATTAGCACTAATGTTTCACCTTTTATGAGAAAAAAACACGCGCAAACATGTGGTCAATCTACTCTGTGCTTATAGGGAGCTGTGTGCGCATATTTTGACCAAATAGATATGTTGTGCCTTGAATTCCCTCCTAATTCTGCCTTAGATTTGAAACCATCACACAATTTCATACCTTTCATGCACTTTTCCTGACAAACAGCCAATCTTTGCACACTTCATTAAGACAGAAATCTTTTGTGATTGTTTGATTAGAAATAACAATTTAACAAGCGCGTATAATTTTAATCGATACCTGAACTTTTGCATGCAGAAAAAGGACACCAATTGCACCACTGAAAAAAAGAGACCAGTGGCTAAAAGTAAATCACATCTTTGTTGGTCATCTTAAATTTTGTGGTAATCCGCACTGTTTTTCTCCAAACAGACACACGAAAAAAGACAAACCGCTAATTAGGTTACTTTTCACAACAGTCAGGAAAACTGAAATACAAGAGGGGCTGACAATCACCACATTAGTGCACCCAGCCTAGCAGTTCTTGGAGGGGCAGACTGAATGCATGATACCCGGGATGACTTGCCCCATCCTGGGTTTAGGTGGTAGGGATCCTGCCTGCTGGAACAGTTGTTGCAGCAGGCAGGATTCTTCACAGATGGGGACAGCACCAGGGCTCACACAGCAAATTCCAGATGTGTGATAAGAGGAAGAGCAGAGGGAGTGCAGAGGTACCAGGAGGGAGGGTAGAGAAAGTGGGAAGAGAAATGGGATTGCATGAATTTTGCTGTCATTAACAAACCCAACAGATGTGCAAGTCCCAAAGGAAAGGGGCATCTGTCTCAGACTGTCTCTCTTTCTCTCACTCTCTCACTCTCTCTGTCTCTCCCCTTCGCATACATACACGCACATATATTTTCTTTTCAACAACCCTGTAAGGTGAGAAAGTGGAGAGAGAATGCTCTTGGCTTTTTAAGATCCGTATTGCTGCCTTCCTCCATTTTAACAGGCTTTTTATGGAGCAGCTTCCTTAATAGCCACTCACTTATAAAACAAAGCTGTAATGACATGCAAATGACTCACAGGGAAACACTGTAAAGAGGATGTGATGTATGGGCCGTCTGTGCATCACAAACACACACACACACACACACACTACACACACACACACACACACTCACACACACACAAACAACAAGCAATCAAGCACACACAACCTAACAGGACTACCTGTATCCATACTTTGTCTTTTTCCCTGCATTATGAACAATGTGAGTGTAAATGAAATGCGTCACCTGATGGTTGATACTGTAATGAATATTATTCGGTGACCTGTGAGGATACTCACTTCTGATTTGCCTCAAAACTGTCCATTAATTTTGCCTAATCTAACAATAATCATTGTGACAATACCATTGTCCTCTAAACTCATATTTCACTTTGCAAAAAAGTTCTGTCAGGAGTGTGGGGGCAGTTGGAGTTTACAGTGATAAATCAAGATCAAGATGCTAAAAGAGGATCCTGTGCACAGACCACAGACACACACACACGGTGTGCCGTCAAACACAAGACACTTGCAAGTCTCTAGCTGTTACATGCATGGTTAAGAGAGAGCCTGCCTGTGAGAGAGCAGATCGCTGTACCAGCTTTGACCCCAACGGCTGACTTGACAGCAGCAACTAGAAAAGACAAGAAAAGGAAGAGCAGCCTCCCCTCATTTAGAATAGAGCTGTTTATTATAAAAAGGTTATTAAAAGGTCACTGTCACCTACTGACTCCCACATTAATAAGCTAGGTGTTAGTGTGCTAGAAATATTTCTGAATTTCAGTCTGGCCAGGTACCTTTGCTTTGAAGCGCAAATACAGCAAATTGGATATGAGGTGTTACAACGTGGTGAGGATTCCTCAGGTGATGTGGCACAAATCGAAATAAACGTCCCGCGTTTGATCAAAGGTCTCATAGACATGGTAGTTTTTACATTTTTTTCCCATTCATATTATCATTCATGCCCTCATGTGCTGTACACAATGAAAATATATTCTTTAAAAAAGTGTCTACTCAAATACAGCGTTTGTTGAAATAATGCTGTGAAGGAACAGTTTTCCCAAAATACACAAAATTATTTTGCCTCTAACCCCAAGTGCAGTCTATTCTTCCAGGTACTTTCTATTTGATTTGATTGGGTTTCCAGTCTGTCACAATCTCCCCTGTGTCCTAAAACTGGAAACCTCACCAAATCATGGAAGCGATCAGGTGGATAGACTGCCCAACTGATCTTTTATTGTCGTTAGGGTGCTCCTTTCCGGATGACGAATGTTGGAGGGTTAAAGGGGATACGAATGCTCCCTTTGCCCCAGGTCAGCAAGAGTGTGGCTACACCAAGCATCCAGCTTCCAAAAATTAGCACTCACTAACAATTTGATGTGTCTTACTAGGATGAATAAGATTCATTGTCTGGGTGGTTACCGCTTATTCTCTTAAACTCCAGCCTGTGTGTGGGACTGAGTGGGACAAATGATAGGGAGCCTAGTAATGGCTTTATTGGGCACATAGGAGCAGTAGCCTCCTCATCATTATGATAAGGAGGTTATCTGATGGCTAGGCCCTTTTCCTTTCTGGTGTTAGGGTACAAACAGTTTCTGTGAGATGTGAGCCTGGAGACAGAGGATCATTACCCTGCTTTGCCCATTTTGAAGGGTTGTTCAAGGTGAGCTGAGATCCTCTTGAGCCCACATGAAATATGTGAAATCACTCCTCTTCAACTGACTCTCAAGAGCTTTCCCTGTGCCAGGGGCTGTCGTAATTATCTTGTGATAAGGGGTAGGACTTTAACCCCATTTATGGTGAGCCAACTGCATTCACAAATGTACTAAAACTTTCATTTACCTGCTTTGTATGCCGGGGAAAACTAACCCAGTGATGTAAAAAAAAAAACAAAAAAAAAACAAGCAAATCCCACTAGCCACATCCATTCTCATCTTACCTCCTGTACCGTCTTCTCTCAATTCATTTTAATTAAATTAATTAGACCACCAAAGCAGTTGGTGCTTCCAGGGCCCGTTCCCTTATTTTTTTCTTATATGGTGAAAATAATACCGCATACCAATGATTTCATCCTTTAAATATGTAAAACCAAGAAATGAGAAGCTTTGGATCCAGTTTGAAGCAATAATTTGGCAAGGTGATGGAAGCCGAAGCTTCAAATTACTTCTGTGGTTCAGTTACATTCAGCTGAGTTCAGTTGAGTTCAGTTCAGTTCAGTTGAATGTGGCTTTATTGGCATGTCCATACACAAAGTCCTAAATAAATGAAACAAAATAAATAAATTAAAGTGAAAGCCTATATAAATTAAGAAAAAAAAATGAAACTTGAAACAAATACAGTATTGCCAAGTACTCTCCATTCATCCACCCCCCTCTCTGTGTTGGTGGAATCTCAAAAAAGAAGTCTGTATAAATGCCACTCTGAAGCTGCCACAGCATCTGCATCCTGACTCCAATTAGGAGAACAAACTGCAGGGAGGAGTACCCACTGTCAAGAGTTCAAAGGTCAGCTGACGGGAAGGGAAGGGGAGGGGGTGAATTGGGGCAAAAGCAGACAGACAGTCCTCAAGTGCTTGTTTTCTCTCAAACACAAAGACTCCCTCCCAAACATCAAGACTTAACTGGAATAATCAACTACACGCCCCCCTCTCTCTGTTTCTCTCACTGTCTCCTTCTCTCTCTTTCACTCTGCATGTCCCTGTCACCTCTTCAGCCGGTTTCCTCTATCCTTCTCTCTCCCTTGGTTTTGTTCTATTTATGACTTCCTCTGAAATCTCGGCGTCTCTTGTACACTTATGTGGGCTGTAAATCAGCCCTTGAAAAGGACAGTGGACAGGAGGGGAGAGAGATGGAAAATCGGAGGGAGGCCTTCGTCGTCGTCTGAGCAACCGTTTAAAGGCCCACCAGAGAGCTCTAAAACTGAAACCTGCTGGAAATATTAACCAACACCGGCAGACAGGAGGTCCGCCAACATGCAGCATTAGCAAATGGTGTTGTGACAAGCTATCGCTGTCAAGTCTGCTTTGTGACATTATAGTAGACACACATGTGCATGTCATTAATTCTTTTTTCCAGGGTGATTTGATTGCAATTTATTTCATATTGCACGAGCCAGGTCTCCTTTGTTTCCCTAAATGAAATGCTCTGTGGTGTTAATGCAGGTTGCGCATTGACTGCTACTCCCAGTGTGAGTGAATGTGGCCAAAGCAGTTCAGCAGATGCATGCTAGAGCCTCTGGGGTGATTAATTTTTGAAGTGTGTTGTAAAGAGCTATGAGATCCATAAACAGGAGAGTGCACAATGGGCTGTCCCTGGATGGTGATGGTCACAGCACAGCTCAAAAGGCACCATGGCATATAATCTCAGCCTAGCATCACTCCGGACTGTTTAAGTCAATAATGTCTGTAACATTCTGCAGTTCTCAGTTATGAGATGGCATCCTGTTTACGCTGTTGGTAAAAACATTAAATAAAACTACACTTTTTTTCCCTGAGCTGTGAAGACAGCTGACTTTGATTGTGACTTTAACGTTGATAGTGTTATGTAAATGAACAAGATCATCGCATCTTGATGATCTTGACGGAGGTTATGAGTGCCACCTTGCTCTGTTTTCTCTGCATATGTCTCCCTCAAACCCAACACTGACAGGTCCTAGCAGGTTCTCTTTTAAAACACAGCACTCCTTCAAACAATACCCTGCTAATCTCAAGAAGAAACCCTTTAAAGAAGGAGAGAGAGCGGGGCACTATTGTTTCATTAATATGCCCCTGAGAGTAGCATGGTGGCAGTAGGAGAAGAAGAGGAGGGGGTGGGGGGGTTGTTATCAGCCCTCATCTGTGAGGAAAGCTCCCCCTTCCCCTCCTCTCCCACTAGAGTGTGCGTCCATCAGGCCTCATTACTCTAATGGTAGTGGCAGTGATTAAGGCTTCCTGGCTGCAGACCCCTTTGTTTGTTCGCTTGTGCTTCCCTTCCATAAAGGCAGTCTTCAGGATGCCTGTGGCCTAGCTCCCCCTCCTCTTGTGGAGCTGCAGTGCTGGCAGATCCCCCTTGGACCTTGGAGTTATCATGGGGGGTTGGGACAGGTTATCACATAAGAAGAGGAGAAAGCCAGGAACCGCTTGGGTCCTGCACACACACTGATAATATGGTTAGTGAGGGTATTTAGCTGCAACAATGCATTGGATATATGTTGCTCTCTCTCTCTCTCTCTCTCTCTCTCTCTCTCTCTCTCTCATTTTCTCTCTCTCAACATAACCATGCATGCATAAGACAGGCACAAACATGAGGTCAAGTGTTTTCACAGAGACTGAAAACTTGATTTTTTAATTATTTTTTTAATATAAAATTTTAAAGAGACATAAATTTAATCATACTAATGCAAAATGAAACTAAAAGCTGATGTGCTGTTGACTCAATTGGTTAAGGTGTATACTATGTCCCTGTGACCTGTGTCCCTTTCCTGTCATTCTCTACTGTCCTATGTAGAAGTGACACTGAAAAATCATTACTGTTTTAATATTGGCATAACGCAGTTATCAGTTACATATGAAACGGCGTATGTGCAGGAATGCATCACCACAGGAGGCAGCGGTGCGACGGAAAGCAGCGAGTACCATCCCACCCCCTCCCCGTCAACTACATAAGGAGAAGATGTAGACATTCATCGTTCTTTGTTCGACATTACTAAAGCAATCCTGTCTCTGGTCTCAGTCAAGCATGCCGTGACGTGAGGCGCTCTGTCTGGCCTTCTTCAGTTTCACTCAATTCACTCCTCTTTCTCACTGCTTCATTCATAATGGATAGCTCTTTGGGTCGCTGTCACCCAGACTCTGTCAATGACTGAGGATCCAGCTATGGATCTGAGAGACAGTGATAACTGCTTACAGACATTAAGTCCAGTGGCTGTCTGGGCTATTTTGAGGTCAGAAAAAGTTGGAGAAAAACAACTATTGCGTCTTTTGAGAAACAGAATAAAGTCTTCACTGCCTGGTCCTGGTGTGGCCAGGAATCAGGGATCTAAAGTCAGCTTTCTCGGCCAAGGAAGACTTCCATGGTGACGGCACCAAAGTAGATAAAGTTTCCTGTTTATTACATAAATAGAATAGAATAGAATAGGGAGTCGCTTAATCACACTTTCTATGTCTGTGTGTGTGTGTGTGTGTGTGTGTGTGTGTGTCTTAAAAATGCTCACTGTGGCATACACCCATAACACTTTAGGAGGCCATCAGCTGCCAGACGTTAAAACTTCATAAAACGATGACCATGCAAAACAATGACTGTTGAATGTCATGGGAGACCATCAAAAAACAACACATACACAGAAAGCCACGGCGAGTAAACAAGCACAATATGTACACACAGATCCTGTGTAAACAAAGTACGGTATCTGTCTGTCCCACATCTGAGCTGTGAGCGGCAGAGCTGAGGACCTGTGCACAGCTGCTCCCTGTGCTGTCAGTGTAGGCTTCACCAGGTTGGGCCCGTCCCAGAGGCCTGCACTGGGAGGCCTGCACACACTCTGACATCTGGACTACACAGGAGGGAGGGATCTCTCTCATTCTCCGATTTTTTTTTATTATTGCTCACTCTCTCACTCTATTCTCACTCTTTCTCTCTCTGTCTCTCTCCTACTCCCACTCTCTATCTATCTCTGTCTCTGTAACACCCCCCTCTCTCCCCTCCTTCTCTCCCCTCTTTTCTCTATCTTTGCGTGGAAGGCTCTACAGGCCGCAGTCACAGGGGAAAGGATGATGAACAGCTCTACAACTGAGCCAGCTGACTCTTTAGCAGCAGGACTGTCCCCTTGTTCCCTCCATCTACTTCTCTTCCTCGTTTTTCTCCCCCACACTCCTTCCCCCGTGTCTTCAGTTCACCACTCCCCCATTCCCCTCCAGTCTGGCGGGGCCGTTGAGTGAAGGAGCTGAGGGACGCTCGACATGTGCAGCCTCAGAGGGGTGGTGTGAATGAACGGTGACACATCACAACAACCTTCAGGTCATTAATCAGCACTGTGTGTCTCACTGTGTTCATTTTATATGAACAAAACATGCAATCCCCTTTGATATATATATATATCATATATTTTTTTTTCTTTTTTTTTTTAATTTAATTTTTTATTTCTGGTTGTATATTACAGTGAATATGCTTTTTTTTCTTCAAAGAGAGAACACCTTCCAATAGAACTTCAAATCCATAGCATGAATGCTCTTTGCTGAGGCACAAGCAGTGATTAATCATATTCAGATCCTTGTCCTTTATTGACCTCTTTGTAAAGGTGCATAGTCCACAGCCTACATCTAGGCTTCACCTAATGAGCTCAGCATCACTGGCTACACTGACTTTGTTTTTACTCTTATAAGAGACAGAACTTATGCTTTAGCCTCTGAAATGCTTTAAAGAGCTGCCATAACCTTCTGTTATTCTTCTAGTTCTTTGTTCTTGTCTCTTGCTTGATAAGGTATGCCAGCCTCCAAGGTCATATAGACGGGAGAGAGGAGAAGAAGGGGGGCTGGGGTATTTCTCTGGTGTAAATGAATAGTTCTATCTCTCTCTAGATGAAGAGGAAGAGCCTCATCAAAATGTTGTCTCTTGCCTTCACAAAACGAGACCACATTCAAGTCAGATGAATGAGAATTGTCAAGCGCAAAATCATAATTATAAGCTCACATATTCCCTCTAGCACTGGAGAACAACTTTATCAGGCACCCATTGGTCTGTTCTAGTGTGTTAGCTAGGGGAGGATCCTCTAAGCCCTTCTCTTGTCTGCAATCTGCGATTGTTGTATTCCAAAGGGGGGATCAGGGCTGAAAGGACTGAATTTAACAAACCTAATTATCATGCCTTAATTAGTATCAGGGGTAAACCTCGGTGGGACACCTGCAGACTTAATTTATATCCTGACAAGCCAGGAACAAGTGTTAATGTGCCGTATTTATGATAATGCCCCAAAGTGTGCAGGAGGAGCAGGAGGAAGCTCACCTCAACTCTTCCAGAACAATGTGAGCCAGTTAATTACAGGGAAAGGGTCTGAAGTGTTCAGGGATCAGCCCAGTCCCAATGTTGATTTACAGCAATATAATAACCACACACTCTGTCTACAGCAAAGATATTGACATCAAAAATGGGCCTTTGGCTATTTGTATCTTGGAGGATTAAGAAGTTAAAAAGATAAAGCGAGTCTCTTAATTTTAATGAATTCATCTGATGGCTTTTGGAGATGAGAAAAAAACTTTTCATCTCAGTTGATGGTCTATCAGAGATGGAAAAGAAATGACAGAAAAGCGTCACTTGGATCCAAATGGCTGTGTATCATGTTATGCAACGATGCGCGCTCTAGGTGCGCTTCAGCCGAGAAATGCTAGCATTCACAGAAAATGTTGCTACCACAAATAAATGGGACAATTGTTGGCCTATTAGTCAAAAATAGATGTGCCGTTTGTCTGTTGTGCTACCACATGTATACCTTTGCATTCTACAAAAATAGGTTAGCAGGGCATGGAAGAAACCTGGAAAATTGTGCATGTCGAGCATTGTGGCTCGATATGTTGCTTTCAAACCACTACAGACTTCCGTCAGGCTTCGTCAAAAGCCTCGCTGTGTAGAAAGTGAGAACAGGACATCTTTCTCTCAATCTTTAGAGGTCATGCAGAACTGTGTTAACATGAGCTCCATTATATTGAAATTGATAAAGATCTAATGTTATCTTTTAAGAAAGTGATTAATGATTGTACAACTACATTCTCATATAGAATTGGACCTTCTAATGAAAACCATTTAGGTTAAATAATAAAATATAATTTTAAAATAATGAATTTGAGAACAAAATTGCTATTTGGTCTTCAGTGGCCCTTTGGAGTCTTTGGCCAAAAACATCAGTCACTGGCTGTGTTTCTCCTAAATAAATTATGTAATGCATCACTAAATCCTTATTTTGTGGGCTATGCTTTCTTTTTTCTTTTTCTTTCAAAAACTCTTATCTTAATGTGTTTATCTTGCACATTCATCTAGTCTTTGATATAACTGGGGGCTGGCTGATATTTCACTTTTCCACTTTACCACTTGTGAAATGTGCTGTATAATGTTTTTTATGTGCCATTAGCTTATTTACTTACTGACTTATTTCTCAAGTGTTTGTTAACGCCAAACTATAAATCACTTTATTAGAGACTAAACTGAACATAGATTCATTACATTTGTGGCAAACCTAAAATCACTGTCCTTATGATGCATAACGATGTCTAATAATTCACAATGAGTGTTTTTCCATCTTCACCAGGGGGAGATCATACTTACCGTAGGTCCCTCCTGTCTTATCCTCATCTACTACATTGAACTATATTTTGCAAAGTTATACTCAGTCGTTTGGCCTTACCTTTTTTTCTTTGTTTGTTTGTTTGTTTTTGTTTTGTATTCTTTTTGAATGAGGTGACTGCAACATGCAACTGTGAGCAAAACAGGCCACTACGGGGTGCTTTTGGGTGTCCAAAAAGTGTATCAAGCCACAAATCCACAATCGTTGTAATTCACTGACAAAAAATGTAGTGGAGGAATACTGGTAGTTTTAAAATCTGCATATCCTTGTTTTCATGATTGTATGTGCTGCTTTTTTGTGAGAAATTCAAGCAAAATTGTAGACCAAACAAAGCCCTACATCTGTCCCTAACTGTCCTAGCTCAAAGTTGGTGTCTCTTTTTTCTGGGCAGGAAAATAGATGCCCTGGAGCTGTGGATGATCCATCATACACTGAAAGCAGAGGTCATCAGAGAGATGATCACAAGTAAGTGTGTGTGGTGTGGTTTGGTGTGGTTTGTGTGTGGGTTTTGTATATGTGGAGGAGGGGGCTGATGCCCTTTAAGGAGGCACTCTCACATTGTGGAGGGCAAAATCCATTAAGTTTTCTAAACTTCCAAACCAACATAACCCAAAACCACGGTTCGGCCCTAAGTCTTCCACGGTGTAAATTACTGTGCGCTCTTATCATTGTGGAAAATCATACCATTTATATGTGGAAAGTATTTGTTTGTTAAATCCAAGAGCCAAAATCAATTTACTTAAATTACTGCCCTGAGTATTGTAATTGTGCAGGTAATGAAACAACTGGGAATCATAATGAGTGTTTCCTCAGTAGATTCATGTGTTTCAGTGTCATGTTTGACTGACTGCTGCTGTATATCTGAACCCTGCCAGTCTCTTTGTGTATGACGATAGATTCAAAATGATGCTTCTGCTTTTGCAGGGCTTATACCAGGCATGGAAAATGACATAAAATGCACTCTATGTTATAAGAATACCAATGAAATGGCAAAGGTGTTAAGCCTTGACCAGTGCAGGTGGGTCCATCTGAGGAGAACATACCTCTTTGTCAGTGATATTTCAATATTAAGTAGGGATGAATTGTACTTGAGTTGTTCTGTGAAAATGAAAATCAGATATTCTAAATTTTGAGTTTTATTTTTCAGTTGCTTTCACCTGCCCTCCTATTCTACAACGTCTTAAGCACACCTCACATTTCAAGGTTGAGGAACAATCAGTGTCATACAGTCCCTCTCAGTATATTGAGCTTCACTCGCCAAATAAGATGCGATTGCTAAGGAGAAACAATGCAAATATCTGACACTGTTTTTTCCCTTTTTCCATCAGTCACAATAAGTTTGAAGTTGTAAACTTAGAAAAATGTGTGTGTGTGTGTGTGTGTGTGTGTGTGTGTGTGTGTGTGTGTGTGTGTGTGTCTCTCTCTT
>OMLB01035987.1:0-15023 GCA_900302555.1 Myripristis jacobus | reverse complement strand
TTTTGTTTTTATTTTTTTTTATGACAATTAATTATCCCAAATAATAGCGAGGTTGCAATTATTTATCAATGCCCTAGAAAAGTTATGGAAAATTCAATTTTTTTAAAAAGTTGAGGAATAGTCATGAAATCTGACTACTGCAGCATCAACTTTTCAACGTTTCAGCTTGTATTGGAATTAAAACTCTTCACTGCCACCTCTAAAATTGTCTTTTTGTTGTGGAAATTCTGCTCATTTATGGAGAAGACATGGAAAAGTCATAAAAACCATTGGCAAAATGTTTATTAATCTAGTTTTCAAGTACTCCACATTTCTCCAGACAACTGTTTGGTCCAGGACAGATCCAGCTTTGACTAGTTAATGTAATGACAAAATCTTCAGCATTGGGCAAACACTGGGCTTTAATTTCTTCATTTGAATTTGACAAACGACACACCAAAGCTGCATGTTATCCCGGCCGTCTGTTTGGGTTTGAGTGTAGTTAATCCTTGTTGCTCATTGTATAGGTAAAAGTTTTCCTTTCCCCCTTGGCGCTAACACTTTGTGGAGACCTGCTGAGAGGCTTTCCTGCGGCTGGAAGTAGTGGTTATGTGATGGGGGTGGGGGAACAGAAATTAGCATTCTACCACCAGGGAAAACAGTTTTTTCCCTCTCCTCACTGCCCTCAATAGATTCCTCTAAATGGCACACAGACTCACTTTTTGCCCAGTAAACTTGGCACCTGTGTGAACGGCAACAGCAGAGGAGTTGTTCTGGTACAGGGCGGGCCTTAAAAGCCAGTATTTTTCTAAGCCCTCCCTCCCACACCCTTCTTTCTTCCACCCCGGCTCTCCTTACTCAGTTCATAGGCATTCCATTGGTATTTATATTTCCCTCCAGAGCCGGGGGGAGTCGACAGGCGCTCACACAGACGCTGGATTCAGCTCGGCAAGGTAGGCAGTACTCCCACTGCTTCCCCGCCATTGGCCCCCCTGCGGTCATGTGACCCAAAGAGGTAGAGTGAAGTGTTGGCACTCCTCCCCCTCGGCTGTGCTCTCCTGTCCCTCTTCGGCTCACTTCAGGCTTGTTGCGCTTGTATGTGAAGTTTTCTGTTGGTTGGGAGAGTGAGTGTGTGTGAGTGTGTAGCAGCCGGCGGCGAGGGCCTCGTTTGGGGTATACAGTGTTCCACTTATGTTCAGGGAGCTCCCAGAGTCCCCAGGCAGCGAATGTCTGGGCAGCATGACCCCAGAGACTCAGGACATCTACCTGAGAATGGACCATCACAGGAGACGCTCCGGCTACAGGCTGGGCAGGATCATTGCCAGGCAGCAGCTACTCAAGAAGATTGCCGGAGGTAGGAAAAAGTCTTTGGCTGTAGTTGACAGTTCAACTGTGGTCTGAAATAACCTCTTTTCTTTGACTCCGCGCCAGGTCCTAAGTGTGTTGCTTAATTGTGTCTTTATCTCTTACTTCAAGGCATGCTTGGAATGACTGATTAGCGAGCCGGTTGCCAAAACAAGGAGTAAGATTTGATAAAGATAAACAATATTATATGGAGTATGGAGAAAGGGTTCCCAGCATGGTGGCTTAGCGAGCAAGGACTTACAAAGTGTTTGTAACAGTGTGAGTTCAGGGTCAGCTGATTAGCTTTGTCACATGTCAGCTCATATTTCTCTCATGTTTCTCCTCAGTTTGTTTCCTACTGTCATATTTATGTAATAAAATTTCACAGAAATAGTCGCTGCAGCGGTTAAAAACTCCTCATGTGTAGATGTAAATAATGGCAAACTTCACCCTCGCCCAGCAAGAAGTCAAAGGTGACCTTTTTTGGTTGTAAGTAATTAGTAATAAGTGGTTAGGTGTAGCGTTTTATAATGAGAAAAACCCACAGTGTGAACAATCTATTACATCAATGAAGGAAAGTGTGACAGTTTTACAAGTCCTCAGGCTCGTTTGGGCAGCGTTGTGTCCAGCCAGGGGAATATAGCGGTGTCGTAGCACACTGCCCTGCCCCTCCATTCAGCTTTGGCCTAGGCCATGTCCCGCTTGTCAGCCTCTACCTGGAGATTTAAGGTCTGTCCCGCGAGGAGGGGGCTGGGCACGCATAACAACAGAGGGGATAAAGCGCTACCACTCCCCCTCCCTGCCCTCCTGCAGGTGTGAGCACCCTGGAGCTGGATCAAAGGGTGGCCACGTTTCACAACGGCACTCCCCATCACTAGCGGCCCGCAGAGGCTTTAGCCGTCCGCGGGGCCGCTCGCTTGCATAGTTCTCCGCTCAGTCACAATCCCAACACCACCTTGATGCATGAGTCAGATAATGCACCCTCCTCTGTGGGAAAGGATTTCTGTATCACTGCAGTGGATTTAGGCAACACATCAAGCAGGTTTTGTGGTCATGAGGAGATAAAGGAGACACAGGACTTGCTTGTTGACTGATGTATCAAGACGTCCTGGAGCTCTTTGGAGGTACGCTTGTTTTCAGGAGGAAATCTTGATCTGATGTTTCCAGGCATGTGGAGTCTTGTAAGGGAGGGGAGTATGTGTTTTCATATTACAGATGTCTGGTTTAACAACAAACCAACAATTTAGGTCATCTGTGACAAAGACAGAAAATATGTAGGATACCTTTGAAATGTCTTGGAAATTGAATGGTTGGAGTAGCTTTGAGTAGTTTTAAGTCCTTTTTTAAAGTCCCCATTTGCACGATTCACAGTGGGATGGGATTTGTTAAAGCGTAGCAATTTTTTTTTGTGTGTGGAATATTTTAAATAGATTTTGGTTTTGTTTCACCACAGTCTGGCTGAATATTAACTTCTGATTCACTCAAGGGTTTTCACTATATTTTGATAATCAGAAACCTCAATAACAAAGTGCCATTTCCCTGTTTCAGATTGTTCTTCTTGCTTATGGTTTGACCGTGTCTGCGGGGTTTGAAACTGCATTCAGAGAGATCAAAGCTCTGATCTGAGCCTTTGAAAACAGAATTTCTCAAAAGTAGCATCACTCAGTTGTACAGCTTCGTACCTTTTTAACCTCGGCCAGTGAATACAACCATGACCCACATTTTCCATCAACGTAGGAAAGAAAAACCTTTGAATTTCGGCTGCTTCAGCGAGACTTAGGAATAAAAAAACAAACAAATCAGCAATATGTAGTTTCAACAAAATGGTGGTAGAGAAGAGGCTTCGGGCTTAGATGTGTAGTGTTTTGTCAGTGTATGGGTGCGTTAAAGGTATCAGAACAGCAGAGATATGGTCGTAACCTGTAAGGGGCAACCTACAGGAAATGTTTGCAGTCAGCTAAACCCAAACAGCATTTCAGTTTAAAAAAAGACTGAATACATTTTTGGCAGATGGCCCTAATATAAGCGGTATAAAACAGTTCCCTCCAAGGTGTCTTGTAGGAATTTCATGCTTAATTTTGGTCAGTTTTGTTTTTCTTGCTGGCTAAAGTGCTGTGATTAAGTAATCTGAAGCTATCTTCATTCCTAATTTGGGTGAATTTAGTTTTTAGACGTCTGTTTTCTTAAATACCAAAATTAAGTGATTTTCGAGCAATGTGGCACCTAATTTGAATCCACTTTCCTCATTTTAATCGCTGTCATTCAAGGTTTAAGCCCTGTACGAATCTCTCGCACCCCTTGCCTCACCCTACGCGACATTTGAAATGCCACAGATAACAGCGAGGTAGTATTTTATGTCTCTTACTGTGCACTGCAGAGTGTGGAGAGCCAAAGGAGTAATCTGCTTTGGCTCCTGTGGCTCCTGCATTCCAGCTGGTCAGCTCTGTTGACATAGCAGGCTGAAAGTGAGTGGGGGCCGCGGTGACTGGCAGAGTCACTCGTGTATTGTTTCACCCCGAATTCCAGGGACGTTTGTGGGGTCTTAGTCATGTTTCCGATATGATGGCATTTCACTGCCACCAGAGCCGTGTGTGTAGGTTCTCACCCAGTCCGCCGTGATTAGCTATACTAGCAATGCACCGGAAGGGACTAAGGACCCAAACATCTCTGGAAATATTGCTGCAAGAGAAATAATTTAGTTTCATATTCAGTGTTTAAATCTTGTTTTTCCTCAAAAGAAGTGACAAAGTGTACCAGTGGGATGAGATGATCCCACTTGTTTCCAATGCTAATCAAGTGTCATTTTCTAAATACTGATGAGCTTATCTGCCTCATTCTACCTTGTTTCAGTTTATTTTTATTCCCAGAAGGATTCCTGAAACAAATGAAACTGCACTGGAAACAAGAGTCGTCCCACTGGCGTCATTTTTCACTTTTTTAAGAAAAACAATATTTTTAAGACTCAATATGAGACTAAATAACTAACTAAGATGGAGATTTTTTTGCATGGTGGCCACATAGCAGTGATGTTTATTCCTCTATGAAATATGTTTGAATCAGTCGGGACTGACTCCTCTTCTGAGGGGCTGTTGTGGCAGGGGAAGGGCTTGTTTTTATTTAGGAGGGATCTCTTTTCCTGCAAATATTCCTGGGGTCCTAGAACAGTATTATTCCCTATCTCATCACTCCGGAGCGGCTACTGTGCATCTGTGGTGCTCTGGTCTGTCAGCCCTTATTGCGCCGCGCTCAGCCCATCTGGAGTCCAGATTCTCGGGATTTCTGCATCTGCTGCTGCTACTCATGCGTCAGAAAAAAGGAACGTTTCACAGCCACGCTTAACTATATTTGGCCTATGCATCCAGCTTACCCTTACCCCACATTCAATAATACATTCACACACTTTGAATTCACACACATTTTTTACACGCTTGCACACACTGCCTCCTGTGTGTGGAATCAATGAGCTATTCATGCTGTCATGGAGAAAAAATTTCCTCCGAGATTCTTGATTTGTTTTCCTAAATTCTTCATAAATTGCTGTATTTACAGCAAATTTCCCCTGCTGTAAGCTTTTCCCCACAGTCCTCACATTCTAACATGTTATGACCAGTGACTTAATGGAGACTGTGAATGCATTTTGAAATTCCCTTCCTCAAGAAGATTCCAAAGTGCTTAAATGTTGAGAGCTAAAAGGTTTACCGTTAACGTTTGTTTTTGTCTTGAAATGGCACGATACTTGTGGAATGTCATGGCATGTCATGGAATTGTGAGATGCGTTTTCCAGACATGGAAAGCTTGGTAACGCGATCGATTCTCAGGGGAAGTCAGGAAATATCAGGGAATTTTGCAGATGGGTCACTTAATGGATTTTAGAACTTGTTTCTCATAATCACTGATTTAGGATCTGGTTTTTAACTGCTGTGGAAACCAGACTGTTGACTCCTTTGGAACTTTTCTGAGCTGAAAAACAACATAAAGAAGGGATAGCGTTTTTAGGTCATGGAAGCGCGCTGATTTAACTATGGAAAGTCATGGAAATGTCATAAAGTCGTACATCAGGGTCACAGTGGAAACGCTGACTGTTTGAACTCGACAGCACGACTAAAAGCTTCCTCGCTGACTACGGTTGTTTGGTTCTTGTCCTCACTGAGGCCTCTTGTGTTTGGGACAAGAAGCCCTGTCCAGCGCGACCCCTCCGTGGCCCTCCGGCGTGGCTTAGTGACCTTGGTGCAGCCAGTGGGCTCCGATCGCTGCCCTGGAAAGATCATTAGTTGCGCTCTGACATGGCCGAGGATGTTGCTCTCCTCTCGTCAAATGACACAGGTTATTGCGTGGCAGCTGTGCACTGAGAAGTGAGTCTGTCTGTGTCCCGGAGTTAAAAAGTTGATTTTTTGATTTGACCGTCCCGTCTGAAATGCCTGTGTCTTCGCTTCCCGCTGGCTCTTATATGCCAAGTGTTAGCCTACATAACGGTGGCAGATACTGTTACAGTGGAGCCCATGCACATTCTGTAGTGTGTATAATTTAATGTTTTATGCAGAGTTATATTGATTCATTCACTGCATTGATTATACATTCTGCTGATTGAACTGTATTGATAAGCTCATAAAAAGAAGAAAAACAACAACAAAGAACAGAATGAATCGCCTTGGCCTTTGCCTGAATTGACAAAAAGTGCTTTGAATTGGTTCATTCACAGTTCTTAATAAAAATTAAAAAGTTTAAGTGATCTCTTTTTTGTCAGTGAAGATTTTTTAAAATAAAATAAATAATGTGATTTTCTACATTTAAGAACAAAGATGATAGTCTTGAGTTTCTGCATGGTTATTAATGGATTGGCTGAAAGTGCTGAACTGAATCTTTGACTTAAAACTTGATTTACAAACTTGAACTGAACTTGTTAAATTAAATCTCCATGTAGTGAATTGTGAGGTGAACTGAGCTGGATATTTACACACCCTAATATTTCACTATATTTTACTGTCTAACTTTATGAGATAAGTGTCAAACTGTACGCTTTATGTTGTTTAGATAGTGAATTATTCTTCTGCCCAGTATGTGCTATATGCCCCTTTGGAGGATCCCACATGAAACCCTTCCATACTTATATATTTAAAATGCTGCAGCACAGAGAGAGCAGGCCATGCTCTGCCCTCTCATCACCAGAGAGCCGATTCTTAGAAACCACCGGGGGGGTTTGTGTTTTTGAAGTGGGAGCTGCTCAGTGTTTTGAGAAGCTGCAACAGTCAAAAGCTCTCCAAGGTGTGGAATCCAGTCAGACACTGCCCTGTCGCTCTCAAGACCACTCACTCCAAAGCTCTGAATTATTCATAACAGCGTGCGGCGCTGCAAATCATCTGCATGTGAAACCCATACGGCTGCAGCTTGATTCAAATGGAGGTTTGATGAGAAGTATAGATATTGGCTTACACATTGTTTGCTTCGCCCCAAATATCTTTTATTCATGTGCCTGTTTAGTTTAGACCTTATTTTAATGCAGATTGCGTTTGTTACCGTAAGAGGGCAATAAATGATATTGACACGGAGCAAAAAGCCATTCTGACTGTGTAATTAGCTGCCATTTTAACTCTGGCACTTAATTATACAGTCAGATGCCAGTGAATATAAGCCACTTGAAATGATTCAACCTGTAGCTTGTACTCCCCTCCCCCTTCTTACTTGCAGTATGTGGCAATTAACAGGAATAAGCCTAAAATGTCAGGGTTGGGTCGAATTTTCCCACTGAATGTCAGTGTTATGATTCAGTCAAACAAAATCAAAATCAAGCACTCTCTTTGTCTGGGTAGGCATATAACACTTGAATGAGACAACAGCAGCTAAAAGTTGCAGACAAAATGTGGCCAGTGTTTGGTTTTTGGCTGCTAACGTCCCACTCTGCCGATAAAGAACAAGTAAGTGATTCAGTAATCGTTTAACTGCTCGGAACAACTGACTCAAGCCAGCCTCTTGTAAATAAAGGTCACATTCATATTGCACCCTTGTGTAGGTACCACTTCCTGCCTGGAGGTGGCAGGCTGAGCCCATATTTTTCCTGTAAATCTAGCTCCCATAAAGCTCCTACACAGTTTGACTCGCTGACAGCTGCCACATGTGCAAGGCTAATCATTTACTAAATAGAGATTGGAGAAATACCTTGGCTGCACTGTAACAGGAACAAAAAGTCACATATTAACCGAACCACAGTGGAAAACTTTGCCGGATCTCAGGGCGTTTGCATTCCTCAAAGCAGAAAATGCTAATTCAGTGAAAAAAGCCTCATTAACCTACATTCAACAAAAAGCACACTAAAAGCACACTAACAACAGTTTTGTCCCAAATAGGCTATTTTACTCACAGAAGGATTATCCAGAGTAATGGATGTGGCCTGGTTCATAAAGCTCCAGCACAAATAAATGAAGCATGGAGACTGAACTATGTCACAGGTCCATTTCCAGTTTATGTTTTAAGACGGCAAAAAGTTTTCAAATGTCCTTATCTAAAGACCCCGAGTTGCAGTGTTGTGTACATTCATAGATAAAGGCAGTGGAGAGTTGGTAATGTCACGTTATGCATAAAATTCATCCCCAGAATGACTCAGGCTGCAATTACATTGGCAAATTTGTATGGTTTCAATCAAGCATGTTACAAAAAACTCCAAGGTAACACTTATTTTTTTAAAAATAGCCTTTATTGAATTACTGATTCTTACTGGAACACTAAAAACAGCCAACAAGTTTCGGCTAAAGGTCTCATCAGGGCAAAAAATGACTGACAGCAAAGTCACTCAACTATTTTGTGAGGAGAATTTGACTTAGAGATGCTTTTTTTTTTTTACATGTTTGATTATCCCTTCTCCAAAGAGCACTTTCCCTCTTAATGCTTTTCAAACATTGAATGATGAGGATTTTGTCCATTCAGGTATTGCAAGGACTAACATTTTTATATTCAATAAAAACTGGTTATTTCAGTCTCCTCAAACTTAAGGTCCAGTTCTTCATTGTGCAGTTTACTGAGCAATTGACTGTCCTCATTATTATGCTGCACAGTTTCCTCATCTGCTAAAGCCATGTCAGCTTTTGATGTGTGGCCGCCCTCCTCTGGTAGAAATGTACATGGCATACCATCATTTGGAAAAAGTGACGGAGGCGCAGGGGCAGCGTGCATTCAGACCACAGACATTCAGCCGCTGTCTGTTCACTTTATAGGCCTTTCAAAGAGGGGATGACTGTCTGAACACAGCCTGTCACTGACGGCCACGCATAAAAAATGGCCTTGCACTTTATGCACTTTACGCCCTCTGAGTCTGCACGTCGGCGTGTATGAGAGACTGTGAATGCTCTGATAAAAACCCAACAATTGCTTAACACATTCCTGCGGTGGAGTTCTTGATAAGCCACACCGCACTCCATCATAACGCAACAATACTCGCTGACTGTATCATCATCAAGCTTCTCACATGAGTGCAGCAAGGCTCCTGAGGCAGTTTCTTGTGGCCGCTCACTTTGATGTCGTTAATTAGGACCAGCGTCCCCAGGGATTGCTCCATGCTTTTATTGTTTAGGTCCTGGGAGGGCTTTCTCACGGTAGGGGCCCTTGTTCTGACATTGGCCCCCTCTCTACCCTCTGACTCTCAGAGGCCATTCCCAGAGAAAGAGGGAACCCCGTGTAGTTCCCTCTGGGATCCTGTCCAAATGAGAGGGAGGTGGACCTAATGCAGCACTGCAGGATTCAGCCTCACAAGCGTTTCTTCTGGATGTTTTTGCTTGTCCCCTCTTCCCCCTCGACTCAGTGTTTATCAGACCCATTGCTGCGAATGAAATATAACTTGCTAGCTTACGCTGCTTCCATATTTATTAGCTCCTGCTGACCTTGCAAGGCTTTCGGTGTAGGTTACCGTGTTTGTGCGGGTGCCAGGACTTACAGAACATGTGTTAATAGCCTTCCAGCCAATCCTTCTTCATGTTTGAGTAGAGATTTTAGGTCAGTCGGCTGTCTGTTTGTCAGTAATTCATAGCTAACCCCCTTCAATGGTGTTATACAGTGCTCTTGGAAAACCAAATTACAGTGTTTACATAGGCTATCAAAGGGAGGGAAGAATTACAGCACACAACCATATATTATGAGTGGGAAAACAGCATGGCAAGGCATGCAGCCTGCTGTGCATAACATAGTACAGGAGATCCTGTGCATGGACTGCTGCTCGGGATAGAAGAACTGGTAGAATGAGTTGGTAGCTCCAAAGAGGGATACAATAAAATTATACTACATGACCACATGGGATACTGCAGCGGTGGAAGACCCAGCTGTGCAGTAGCTGGCATAAGGGAGAGGGGAGGAGAGAGTTGAAAAAGACAAATGAAAAAGCCCAGATGAGAGTCTTGCTGAGAGGGAGGGAGAAAGGGAGGGAGGAAGATAGGGAGAGAAGAAAGAGGGAGGAGAAAGAGAAACAGACAGAGATAGAGAGGAGAAGAAGGGAGGGAGAGAAGGAAGCAGACAGCTCCAAGGGGAAGTTGGTGGACGGAGACTGGAGCGGAGGGGAAAGTCAGACAGGCCCATGGTCTAACCCCCCCACCCCCCTTGCTGAAGTCTGTTTCCACGCCTTGCATCTGGACCCAGGGCAGCACAGATGCCCACAGGTACAATAGCTCTCCTCATCTCTTACAGCAGCCGGCTATCTCACTGTTTATACAATGGCTCAGCAGATTTGTCATGCCAGTGGTGCCTTTGAGGGGCTAACTTTCATAAAACCTAAAGAGAAAAAAGCAGCACAAGATGAAAAGGTTAGGCACTTGATGTTAAATGTCTGAATATTGTCATAAACAGATAGCCAGTCCTTGATCTGTGTTATCATCATGTCTAACCTGGGTTATTCGTCCTGCGTGGAGTTCTTGATTTATCTGCGGACAGAGATAATAATCTCATCTGCACAACTGGTACACTGATTACACTACAAAGATCAACATTTGCTGGTGGAAGTGCAGAGTTTGACGGAGGCCTGCCTTGATGAAATGAAGACGGAAATCTGCAAAAGCTGCAAAGCAAATGCTTCATAAAGGCCCTCCAAAATGGTTGTCAAAACACTTTAACATGCGTGGGAACATGGCTGCAGTCCAACGTCTGGAAGTGTTTAGCTTGTGCATCGCGGCTCGGAGGTTACTGCTGTATGTATTGCACAGAAAGCTCTGCTGATTGATTTGTACTCTGTTTAGAGTCGCTGGCAGTAAAACCGAGGTACTGGGGGTTGTGGAAATTGCTGAGGTGTTTTACTCCTTCCTAGAGCTTTGGGGTCAGATGTCACTTTTAGTTGTGTGGGACACTCTTCTTTGGAGTGGAAGTCATGTGCTGGAGTATCCTGTAAGGAGATCACCTGTCTGTGAAGCCGGAGTACACGCACTCCTTCTCCGGGCTAGCGCTGTTTGCCGAGGGACCCTGGGGAGTTGTCATGTGGTTGTTAGAACACTTTCTCAAAACTGAGTGAATGTGAGGTATTATAGCGAGCTGGATGAGCTTAGGGTTTGAGCTCAGAAGACTTGGCTTGTTCAGAGGCCACACAAACCATGCATCACAGCCCGTTATTTACCTCCCGGCCGTGGCGTCCAACCAAATCCCTGTGCTCTCATTTCACAGTTTGGGTCCAGGTTAATTTGTAAATCCATCACTTAAACATCATTTGCGGTAGAGTAAGAAAGTGGCGATTCTCGGATGATTTTTACTGCATCTCTTCCAGTCTAGTGTTTGATGACTTATTGTGTTTGCTACTGTAAACAGCTCGAAGGGATTTTCCATACTTAGAAGATGTTTACAACATCAGGCTGACCCCTTGTGGTTTGAGAAGTACAACCCCTTCAAGCAATCGTCCTTCTTGACTTTTATTGAATTTTTAGAGAGGCAGCACTATAGGAGAGACATGAATAATAAGAGGTTACAAGCCGCACCGGGTGAGGGTCTGTGAATGAGCGTCTGGGTTATTTCAGTGCCATAATTTTGCATTGTAATATCATTAGTAACCAATACATGCTGGCAAACCAGGGACTGGGCAGTGCCAGACTTGAGAAAGAGAGAGAGAGAGAGAGAGAGAGAGAGAGAGGGAGGATGGGTTGTTACCCCTGGAAGATGAAAGGCCCCTCTCTCTGGGTGTCCTTCAGAGGTGAAGGAGAGTGTTACCACAGCTGTGCTGCTCTTGTTTAAATTCAATACAGGACCTCTAGAGGAAAAACACAGCCCAGATGACTTTTGACCCAGCAAGCTTTGGCAGCGGTCAACAATAGCAGCTCATAGCTCACATAGTCATGTTATTTACTCTCAGAATCAATAAGCTCTCGCTGTGAGTGTGTGTCTGCTTTGAAATGAAAGGTGAACCCGTCTTTCACCAGTGGAGGTGGAGGTCATTTAAACAAATACGAGACTCCTTTAACCAGGTCGTATTCATGCGTAGAGAGATACTGTAGGCGTATGGATTGAAAAGCTCTCCTGTGCAGTCTGTGTGTTGGTAGGGCCGAGTCGGGACGGCACAAGAGCTGATGCTTACCTTGTGCTGTAACTCAGTGCTCTCAGTGTTAATGTCGCCTTAGCCTGTCTGTTTAAATACTGAAACGCTTTAAGTTGCTGACATGCTAAAGGAGATCACACAGTCGTACCATCACGTTTATTGTTACAGCAGGACGTTTCATACTGTTCTCCTAGATTGAATAAACCTGAAGTCTACAGGCTGATGTTGCCCTTCTAATTCTTGTTCTAATGTTCTTACTCTAGGCTTTGAGGTCTATATTTTTAAATACATGAAACATGCACAGTTTCTTGTTGAAGTTTATACAAAGATTTTGAATAAAGGGGTGTATACTGAGTGAAATTCCGTTTTTTGCGGTGGAATTTCTCCGGTACTGTTATACACTAGCAAATCTCTGGTATTGTGACACACCAAGGGGGAGAAATAATTGAAAAGCAAATAAAGATCGGATGTGCTGAGATTTGAAATCTGTGATAAAATCCTGCATAGTCATCGCTGAACTGTCACGGTGAATCAAAGTGTGGGTGTCTGTGAAGCCCTGACCTGTGCCAGTTTTGAATGCTAATGCCTCCTTGGCACCGGCTGCTGCTGGCCTGGCACCATATTTGTACTCAAGTCGCAGTCCTGTGGGAGGCCACGAGGTCTACGGTTTATATCCGCTGGTTACTGGAGACCTGCGGTCCGCTGAAGAGAACTCTCCACAGGTCACTGCGGAGCACAGAGCAAAAGCAGGCTCGGGATTTGCTAGCTCATTTGTATTTGAGGAAATTTTGCTTTGGTGTCTTAGCAACGTTGCCTAAAGCTGACTAATTTGAAGCCTGCGTCCCATGTCGAGTGCTGGCTAGCGACAGGTCCCCCGTGTGCTCCACGGGATCAAATGAGAGGCCTGGAAGTCCATGTGTGATTCAACGCAGACTCCCTCTAATTACTCGCCCTGCCAGGCCAGCTAGCTCATGTGCCAACCACCAAAACATGAATAAAGTTACATCCATAAAGCGCCGTGTTACTCGCCTTCGCAGAAAGATAATCTCTCAGATTTGGCTGCTGTCCTTGGTCTCGGCTTTGTGCCCGTTGTGATCTACCGATGATAAGAAGGCTGTGAAGTGAAACTGAAGACTTGTGTCGCAAATTTGGTGAGTGGCACCTCCTGTTAGGCTGATGATTGTGGCGTATTGTGCTGAGCATGCAGCCCACTGAGAGACCGAGGGACACGTAGGGCTGTGTTAATTAAAACCTGCTCTGGAAAATAGGAGGGCTTTATTCCCACGACATTGGGTGAATGATTTGGGGAACAACAATATTAATCCAACTTGTGCATTGCCAGCATTCCCTTATACTTTGAAGAGGACCTTAACAGCTTTAACTTTAGATAAACCGCTGCCTCTTTTGTTTGCACTCACATGACTTCTTGGTCATTCATCTTTTGGCTATCATCTAATTGTTACTTTGCACTTCCTGTTGGCTCTCCTCACACAATTGTGAACTGTTAGAGAGAAGGAAATGTAGGGCTATTTTGGGCATGAGACATCAGATGTGGTTTGGGCAGTCTAGAAGTGGGGGCACCGTGTTTCCCCGGGCTGTTTGTCTTACTTTTACAGTAAGGCCGACTGCTCACTGTGAGTGGGTGTCTGTCTGTAATTAGTATCATGAAGGGGGAAGAAAGGAGGCCTCACCTTCATGCCTCGCAGCCTGTAGTCACTCACAACACCTCAGCCAGCCCACTAGTGAAGCCTTTTTTTTTCCACATTCCTGGCTCGCTTGCTCTTTCTCCAGGTGTTTTTGATACAGACAATCTCGGTGTACAGTAATGGTCTGGAGTCTGGTGGGGACTGTTTTTTGACTGATATATTCGGCTGGCTTGTCTGGCTGATTCATTCAGCAGTCTCCGTGTGGAGTGGGGGCAGGGATGGTTTGTAAGGGTCTACGCAGTCAGTTCTTGTAAATTCTGGGTTAAGCAGTTTGTTTTAAAGTGCTTCTATAAAGCACTGATATGTGTTAAGTCTATTTATTGTTAAATGGTTTGTTAAAGCTGGCTAAAGTGGATTGCCTGCGTCATTCTGTCTCTGCTCGCAGATTTTATACCTTGTCCTGGCCCCACTTGGTCAGAAGACTTATGTTTTACAAGAGGAAATGGCAGAGATGTCAGGAGCAGAGGCAGGCACGTTGGAAGCGGTCTACATCTGGAATGGTGCTTACACTATAGGAAATTGTGGATGGATGTGATGTCACCATGCAATCACAGTGCCATGCCAAAGCTCAGTAATTTAAAGTGCCTGTCATCATATCCAATCATTTAAACTAATGGAATTTACTCATTTATCAAACCGCAGATTTTTGTGAGCACTTGGTGAGCTCAAGTTTCTCCTCATTCTCTTTGTGTTAAGAAAAGTTCCTCGATGCATTTTTACATGGCTCTTAAGCTTTAGGTATTTATTAATATTAATTGTTATTCCGTTGAGCTACCATTTGTTTTATTTAAGGCAATTTATTCAGGTATTCTTGAAATAACGTATTCCACTGGCCTTTATTTATTCTTCCAAGTTGTGCCAAGTGGCTGAGTAACACTGTAGTTGGATCACGCACAATTCCTTTCATTCATTGACTTTGACGTTTGCCTCAGACAAAGGCACTGAGACAGAGGTGAAGCAGACAAACAGATCATTCTGGTGATGTGAGCTCTGAGTCTTGTGAGCTGAGTGCCTCGGCATGATTCACTGCCACCGATTGCTGACAGTTTATGTCACGGTTTTCCCCCACTTCAGCTGTCTACATTTTTTCCATTTCGTCGTTTTGCTGGAACAACATCTGGACGCGGCAAAAGACCATGCCTCCCTTTATCTGCTTAAATAAAACATTTCCCACGCTGACTTAAAAACTCTGTTTTTACAAGGGGGAAGTGTTGGGAGATTCTGAGTTCACGTAATCTCGGCATCTAGGCTGAAAACAAGGGAATTTGTCGGGAAACATGGATTTAAAAGTGTGCAAATTGTTCACATTGTAAGTTGTGATGTTGAAAATGATCTGTTATGGGTTTCCTTGTGGATTATACAATAAAAGTCCCACACTGCATAGAGGCAATGCTCACTGTTTGGCTGCAGCTTAGATCTTCACTGCCAAAAATGTGCTGAGCGGGGTAGAAAAGAGTTGTCGTGGGCAGAGTTGGGTAGGAGGGTTGGGCACAAGGAGCTGGAGG